>VDFB02299525.1:0-11803 GCA_007258455.2 Sequoia sempervirens
ATCCATGATAACGCACCTAGCTCGAGTGTTGGTCCCATATGGGTGCATAGCAAAAAACCTAGTCAAGTCAATGAGCCATGTCTCTACCTCCAAACCACTGCTTGATCCATCAAAAGTGGGTGGTCGTGCTCTAAGAAAATCCCTCATATGGGCTGCTACCTCTGAATCAGAGTGAACTGGTACCTCTCTCTCTCTCTAACCACCACTGGCTCCACCTCCTACCTAGGCCCAAGGTGGGCAAGGGTCTCCTCTAACAACTGATGCAACTGAGCGTCTTCGATCCTGGGTGGATCCAGATTCTGATTACCATCTCCCTGAATATTCTGAGAAGCCTGTTGCTCCTCATGGTCAGAAACAAGTGGAACATGTGGAGGTGGGTCTTTCTGTTCCTCAATGCGACTGCGTAAACGACCACGTCTACAACCCCCTCCTCTTCCACTCCTGGGAGGCATTATCCTATAGAGACACAAAAAGGCATTAAGCACAACACAAAAATAAAATCCACACACCTAAAAGCTTAATGGGCTCATCATAATCCCAGAGTACCCAGTGTTTAAACCTAGGCTCTGATACCTCGTGTAATGCCCCGCCACGCAACCTTAGGGGAAGTTGCAAACTACCACAATTTCACTACAATTTTTTTTTTAAAACAAAACAAATACATGCATGATAACAACACAAAGCCAACAATCCCCTAAGGTCACGAGACAAAGATTAACTAATTTGCAATTTAAAACAACATGCATGAAATGAAACATAACAACATTCACTTAATCTAAGTAAAGTACATACATTCCATACATGAGATTTCCATTAAGACCATGAGATCCTTCATGGTTACTAAGGACAAAAGTTATATTATTACAATTACATCTCTCATTCCCAGAATGAGGTAAATCAATGACATGATTGTTTATTACAATTTCCACCTCGATGAAAGTGAGGGGTAAATAAAATACAAGCACTAGCATAAATGAAACCAAGGTAGCAACTGGAATCCCACAAGCTCTCCAACATGAAAGTCTCGTCCACATAATAAAATTCCAACACAACGGAGTATGGTGCACGTTCCACCCAACCATGTGATACCTGAAGGCTCACCCCCCGTGCTAGGAGATAGTAACAAGGATTTCGGGGCATGACCAACAACCTCTATACATAGACAACATGACTCAACTGGGAAAGGATACAAACATGACATCACATGACATAAAGGTAACAATGCTTCCAGATTCTAAATACACGAACACATCACGGATACAAACATAATGCTGTCTTAAGAGAAGTGTCATCGCAATGTTGCATGGGATATCCTAGAAAGTCTTCCTAGGTCCCAGCCCCCATCTTGGGATATCCTAGTAACCTCTAACGACCTGGGGCCCCACATGCAAACCAATGCGAAATCAGTTATCTTTCGAAGGGACAAGATAACGATCTTGCCATTCCAGGCCTTCTCGTCTCATCCCAAGACTATACAAGCACTTGCGTCCATGAGCGAGGCTAAATTAATATTTTTAAATGTTGGTACCACCTATGCTAATTGATTGGTTTAAGTTTTCACTGAATTAACCAACTTACATTGAGATCTCCTGGCACCACTTTGTGTGTCGGCCCTCAATGCAAGCCACTTCTCTAAGACAACACGTGGAACTATGCCACCCCCAAAGAGTACTCAAGTGCAACCTAGGGATAATGAATCCCTAAACAAGACATGAAGTCAACCTATCCCATCCAAGATAACTGGGTTTAACTAGACACATTGCATGCACTACCCAAGGTAAACCAAGGTTGATCAATATAACAACAACTCAAGCCACATAAAATAAAGTCCTATATGGAAGACTTACATAACACTGACTAGATTGTCCCACACCAAGAAGAAGCATCATAAGCAATATAAAGCAAACTACTTTAGGATTTCATAAATCTGATTCACTCAATGGCTTGGTGCATTACTCAAATTAATTAAAATAAATTTTGGTACAATTACATGGGTGATCTAATGTATTGCAATTATTTTCGTAATCTACGCTTGATCATTAAATCATAATGCAAAATTCTCATAATGATAATAACTCCATATACATTGCCAAGAATAACTTGATGATAATACACAATTATCATTTTAAAAAGAAAGAAAGCATATATATAGATTGTGTATACTCGACGTATATATAATACTATGCATTATATATATAATTAACACTTAACTTTTTACTTTAATATTAAAATATTCTGAAATAAACCATATTGCATTATTTCATTATTTAAAATATAATAAAAATATATTTCAATATATATAAAATATATATATATATAACTCATATATATTAAATATATTAATTATATATTTAAATAATAAATAATTATTATTTAAAAAAAAACATTGGAATTCTAGATATTTATAGATATATATTAAATATGGTATATATATAATATAATATAATATAATATATATATATATATATATATTATATTTAATATAATATATATAAATAAAATAAAGAAATGATATATAAGAAAAAAAAAACAAAGAATGAAACAGGGTTTTATAAACCCAAACACCCATGCTGCCCAGGAAGCCGCGACAGGGGAGACGCAGGTCTCCCTGCAGCCGCGGCCTCCCTGCGCTGGGGGTAACACTGCTAGGGAAGGCAGCGACATTGCCCTCACTGGCTGCGCCTCCCTCCACGGGAGCAGCGGCCAGTGAAGCCGCGCCGCCCACGCGCCGAGGTTTCATCCCCCCTACAAACGCCGCTCAAAAACAATGTGAACTCTGGGTTTAAACACAGAGACCCATAATAGGAAAAAAATTAAAATTTATTTTACCAGACTAAAATTTAATAATATTACAACATTATATATGCAATATATATGCATATATATGTATATACACTCCATAATATACATATATATGCATATATATAGGCATATATATACACACAGTCATACTACATGACTGTAAAAATATTATTGTTCAATACCCAGATTGGGAATTTGAGAAACAAACTGAATTCTCATAGAAGCATCACAATTTAACACCATAATTCCAAAATTTCACCCAAATGAAATATAAATTTCTCAACAAAACAAGTTTTCAACAAAACCCATTTGAAATATCCAATTTGTTTCAAATTTCTCAATGATGGTTTGAATAAAATTCCTGTTTCATATTGTTTTCTAAATTTTTTTTGCAAAACTCTTCATTTTCAAGTTTGAATGGTGATTCTATGATGGGTTTTGAAATCCAAGGTTTGATTTTCCAAAATTGATTTGAGCCATTTCAAACAAAAATGGTTAAAATAAAATTTGCATGAAGAAGGAAAAAAAAACAAGGAACCTTTTGTTTTCTCCAAGTTTTTGTAAAGTCGTTCAATGGAGGTTGTGCTCCTTCAAATTTCTCCTCCACCAAGCTTTTCCAATCCTTCTTCAACAATTTTTCTCCAAATTTTTTTTAAGTTTCCTCTTGCTCTCTCTCAAATTACCAAATTTTCAAAAAAGATAATTCAAAAAAAAGAATGCATTTACCTTATGGCCTCCAAAAAAAAATGTCAAACCCCTAATTTAGCCACCCACCAAAAGTTATTGCAAATTTAGATATTTTTGGATATATATATATATATTTTTTGAAATTAATAAAACAACTTTGTTTTCCCTTTTCAAATGCATAATACTCATTTAAAAAAAACCCAATTCCATTTACCCCACAATGCTAACTAAATTCATTTTATTTCACAAAATTGAATCCAACTATTATATTTAAAACAAATCATTTTTAATTTTATTTTCTTAATGAGGAATGCAATACAACTTCTAATGTATATTTTTTTGGGGCTCATTATTTAATAATGCTAACGCAATTGGACTAATTTAATTAATCCTCCATAAATCTAATTCACGGTTAGATCATTCATCAATTGCATTAAATCAACTAATAAATTAATAAACACTCTATTATGAATTTTGGCAATAAAATTAAATAAAGCAACACCATTTCACTAGGAAATTTGAATCATGCAAGCAATGGGAGATGAAATGACAAGTCAAATAGCTTATCCCAACAGACAACCCGACGACCCACTATGGCTAGGGTGATGTCACGACACAAAAACCCAAGCTACTATCTCCCAATCATTTTCCATTGAACAAGGGACATGCTGAGACCTACGAAATCAGGTGGAGTCAATGTCCTGTACCTACATCCTGCAAACAACACTTGTGTCGAACATGCATACATATATATATAAATATCAAAACACACCGTGAAGAGGAAGTCATGGAATCACAGGGCACTCGCGTGCGAGTGATGTGATGTGATCCCGTCCCCTTCACCAATACAATGTCGCTAACTGACGCCTCTAAACATCAATGGTATAATCAAAGCATAAAGCATCAATAATTCACATACATAATTAGTGATCGAAAGTAACCAAGTTTATCACCAACGTGCTAACAAGACAAAATATACATAACAAACTCTGTTCAATCAAAAGAACAAAATGGAGGGCTGTTACAATTTATATATCTGAAATTTTAAAATAAACCTAACATGAATAAATATATAATTATACTATATTATTTTATTATATTATTAGTTATATTAATTAAAAAAACCTAACAATAACCGTAATTACCCTAACCCTAATCCTAGCACTAACCTAATATTAATTAAAATTGGATATATATTCTCTTAAAATAGAAATAGTGAAACTTTTTTTTATTATTATTTTTATCTCTTTCAATTCCATAAATCAAATTTAAATTGTATTAAACAATGATCCATTATCATAGAATTTGAACAACTTATTAAACATAAAAAATTCACCATAAACAATATTTTCTTATGTGAATCCTAAAAGTTAATTTTTTCCTTTAAAAAAACAAGGCTGTTACAAATTTATGATGTCTAATTTTAGACTTGGACAAAAAATAGTTGAAATAAGATGGACAGTTTTAACTGTGAACAAAAAATTTAAAATCATGCCGCCCACATGAGATTACATTTTTCTTCTAAATTTTTATGTGAAACATTAAAAAAAACCATAACATAACTTGATAAATCCATCTAAATTTTTTTAAAACAGTGACTCCATAAAAAATTTAAGAAGCCTCTCCATGGGACCTCGTCAAAATGCAATTCTATCAACCATTTATATGAATCAAAATTTGAGAGAAAATCATTAGAAACATATGATGGATAGTCTAAACATGTAGATGTTGAGATGCTCATAACATTTATGAGGTTAAGATTATTGCAAATTCTTTTAGTGTTTGAAAAGACTTACTCATTGCTTACACCCTTTTCTAAATTTGAGATTTATTTCGATAATGATTGCCTACAAAATCAAGCTCCCTCCACTGTCCACAAATAGTGCAGCTCCTCTTTACTCTTTCTTTTCCTAATTTTCGGACCAAAACAATATAATTCTATGACATTTGAATATTTACCATATTAATTAGAATATCCTCTAGGCTCGCTATGAAATACACCTGCAAACATTTGGTCTCACTATAAAAAAATAACAGCTTTTTATGTAGAATAACAAAAGAAAACATGCAAATAATTTCCTTCGCAATAATGTACAATAGTTGTCTTGCAACGCGTCAAAACAAAAGTAACTTGAAATATAATTTAAAATTAATTATCTGAATTCCTTTGAATCTGTTTGGCGCTGCAGATTTGTAAATATTATAGATATACAAGACGACATACATATTTTGTTGAGGACTTGAAGATTTTATCACTCAGAGTGTTATACCGAAATTCCCGCTTAACCGCCGGCGGTGGTGGCACTGCGAAAACAAGAAATTACCTTACAATGTTGCACCTTCAAGTAGTGTTTAAATTAATTATATGAATTCCTTTGAATATAATCTACAACGATTTGGTTCAATCCAAAACGACATTTTGGCCCAGATTTTCTCAGAGAAAGAAAATTTGTAAATATCATTTTATATTTTGATTAGAGTTTAAAAGATTTACCACCGAGAATGGATGTCATCGGACCTTCCAGGGCCCTTGCCATGGAGATACTTGTCGAGTGTGCCAATGGGAACATAGTCATAAACAACACACATTTCTGAGTTCTGATCATAGTAGCGTATAAGGGATACAGCCCAGTAGTCATTAACAACTCTTGTGCCTAAGCGTGCACAACAGGCCTATCTCATTCCTGAACTGTTAAGAACCTTGGAGGATTGTGGTTTTTCTCTCTTCACTGCAACTCTAATGCCACCACTGATTTCTACTCACTAAACTTTTCCAAACCCACCTACCTCAAAAAGAAGTGAGTCGTAAAAGTTGTTGGTTGCATCTTGAATCTCCGAAAAACTAATGAACCTGCAACGTACAAATCACACAAAAGATATCAATGAATCAGTGAGACACACATTAGTATGAATGTATCACTTAATGGACTGTTCTAACTCATCAAAAACATATTGGTATCTCTGATTGTATAAGGAAAGTCCTAGACAAAAATAGAATTGTTTTAGAATATATGAAGACAAGTGACACTTGTTAGATTTTGAAAATGGGAATCCAAGCAGTCAGGACTACCTTATAAATTCACATTTTCAAGGAAACCCCGCCTTCGTTTCCATCCAAATTCCAGATCCAGAAGTGTGTTTATTACACATTCTTCTCCGCCCAAGGATGGAACCCAGGATTCCATTCATTTCTCAAATTTGTTCAGCTCTTCGCAGAGCTCATTTGAAACAAGGATTCCTGAGAAAAGGGAAGAAGAGCATGAACTTTCAGAACGAATCTCAATTTTCCTTTATAGACAGGTCCTCAAAGAGAATAAAAGGAATGGTGGAAGATCTTCTCCTGGGCGTGAAGTTACCTTGCATAAACCACAGTTTTACTAAAGATAGCGATTGTAGCGGCGATGTGAATGATAGGTATGGTGATGAAATGGAGCGAGGAGAGTTTTGTAGAGGCGAACACAGCGATAACAAATCAGTGAATACAAGAGTGGAGCTTTTCATAGCAAACTTTCACCATCACCTTCCCATGGAACGACAAACTTCTGTGCTGGAATACCAGGAAATGCTGGACAGGAGCCTTGCATAACTCTCTTTCATTCTGAAACCTCATGCTCTTCTTTCCTTTTCATAGGAATCTCAGTTTCAAATGAGCTCTGCAAAGGGCTAAACGAATTTGAGAAATCAATGAAATCCTGGGTTCCAACCTTTGGGGAAGAAGAATGTGTAATAAACACACTTCTGGATCTGGAATTTGGGTGGAAACGAAGGCCAGCTTTCCTTCAAAATGTGAATTTATAAGGTAGTCATGACTGCTTGGATTCCCATTTTCAAAATTTAACAAGTGCCACTTGTCTTAATATATTCTAAAACAATTCTGTTGTTGTCTATTAAATGAAGATATTGCCTCTTGATTTTATCGGTGGGTTTTTCTTATATACGATATTACTCTAATACCAGTGTCAGAGCCCTATTTGTTTTTTCACATAGAGATAGTTTGAACTATGAAATGAATTTTGCATTTATTTGGTGGATGAAATAAAAGAAAATTAGTTATTTTATTTTCCACAAATATTTTGTGACAATTTTTTTCACATAATTTCTTACTATCAAATTGATACCAGCTACTGCTAATGTGGTAAATGCAATGACTGCTAGAACTATGCTCACATAGAGTGATTAGTAGAGATCGGACCATCTGAATTATTAAACTTATTACATTCTTCCTCACAAACCTTGTAGATAGTACATCATATTTCTTCACAGCTTTGTGTCATCATACTGGATTTTGTACTTTAAAGACCAAACTAAAATTTTAAAAGATTGTGTTGATAAGTGACAAATAGTTTGGTTTTATAGATGGATATATCCTCTCACATGATTGGTTCCTTGGCTAGGACATTCCTGATACAATCAGATACTGATATGCTTTTGATGAGTTTTGTAGAGTACACACTCATGTTTGCTGAGTTTTCTGGAGCAACTGGGATGCTTCCAGAGTACCAAGAGTTGGTCTTTTAAGAAGTCGGGGAACCTAGAAAACCCTAAGCCAAACCACACCTTACAAACAAAAAAGATGTGGACGCCCATAATCAGGAGAATGTGAGCATCTAGGGTGAATAAAATCCTAGTCGAATCGAAGACAAGATTGGAATCACGAAAAAGGGAGTGCTATAATTTGAGGTGATCTAGGGTGAAGTTCCTGAGAATTGTTGGAAATTTCTGAGCAACGCTTCTTTTGCCTTCCATTGTAGTATCAAAGAAACCAATAAAAAATAAAGAATTAATGCTGTTCCTAATCATATCTTCCCTACTGACTTTTCAGATATTATATTGACTACATAGTTGTGTATATTATTATTATGCTAAAATGTTCATGACAGAAATCTTTTTCGTATCTAAATCTATTAAAAGTCTGTTTTTAATCTTGCCTTTATATTTTTTCTATAAATTGAATGCAACTTTGAGAATTCCACTCAATCCGCTCTTTAACAGTTATAATTTTTATAAAAAAATATTTTTCTCCTTTATTTATTTTTATTGTTTATATAGAATAGGGTAAAATCAAGGGCTTCAGGCAAATTCACCGCAGCAATATTCACCATCAACAATTCACCATGGGAAAATTCACTGCCATGAATTGCTGCTGCTGAATTTTCCATAAGGTGAATTTGTCTTGGTGGTGAATTTTTCCCTAGTGAATTGTTGGTGGTGAATTGCTGGTGGTGAATTTTCCTAAAGCCAAAATCAAGGTGTAAAGCATGAATCAACACTATGAACTACCAACTACATAAAACTCAAATAGTGATGCTAATCCAACAATGAAGTACAAATGAACATAGAATTGCTAGCCGTGAATTTTCCCCTTTATTTTTTTCTATTGTTTATATAGAATAGGGTAAAATTGTGAAAATTCACCGCCATGAATTGCTTGTGGTGAATTTTCCATAAGGTGAATTTGTCATGGTGGTGAATTTTTCCATGGTGAATTGTTGGGGGTGAATTTTCGAACAATGAATTGCTTGTGGTAAATTTTACTAAAGCCAAAATCAAGGTGTAAAGAATGAATCAACACTATCAACTACCAACTACCTAAAACTCAAATAATGACACTAATCCAACAATGAAGTACAAATGAACATAGAAACACAAACAATAAAGTAATATTACCATAATTCCTATGCCATGGTTGAATACCTTCATAGCTCTTTTCCATTCTGCTTTATATGCTATCTTCCCCTCAGATTTTTAGTATTCAAGAATAATAAGCCTAATGTTCGCGATATAGGAAAGTATCAAAGATAGTGGTTGTAGTCTTGAAATGAAAGGGATAGGTCTCTTTTATAGAAAACCAAATTGGAATGAAGGGCCAAGATTAAATGATGAAGAATGATGATGATCAATGGGTGAGATTGCTTGGAGAAGCAAGGAAATAGGGTTAGGGAAAAATATGGTCTAGTTAAGGATGGAGGATGAAGATTGAAAGGTAATAAAACCTTATCAAAGGTGGAGGCTAACTGGGATAAGGGAGGAGATTGGAACAAAAAAAGAGGTTGCTGAACTAAATTAAATAATTATAAAATTATTTAATTTAGGAGGAATTGGGAAAAATTAAATAATAAAAGCAATTATTCAATTATAGCAAAGAGGGAAAAGTTGACTTTTAATTAAAATTATTTGGAAACAATTATCTAATTAAAAAGTAAATAATAAAAATAATTATTTAATAGTGGAGAGAAAAATAGAAAATAATTAAATAAGTAAGCTTTATTTCATTGTAGAAGAAAATGGAAAATAAATAATTAAATAAATATAGAAGGAAAATGGAAAATAAATAATTAAATAAATATTAATTTATTTAATTATAGAGAGAAAGGAAAATTAGTAACGTAATTAAATAAATATTACTTTATTTTAATCAAAGGGAGGATATAAAAAAATAGATGAATTAATTAAATAATGAAATTTATTTAATTAATAGAAGAATATGGCTTTAGAAAATAATCAAATCATTAACATTATTTAATTATTTAAATTTTTCTTACAAAGAAGTTTACTTAGAAAGAAGTTTAGTAATAATAAGCATGCTCTTATTTTTTTAAAAAAAATTAATTATAAAAAAATGATTGATTGTCTATAAATTGATTAGTTATTTCGATGCTAAGAGTTATGTCTCAAAAAATTAAAATAAAGTAAGTCTATGGAGGATATGATGACCACGGTAGGGGAAAAGAGATTAGAGGTAGTTTACACATGAATGCAAGAATAGCTTACACTTTGTTGAAGGAGGTCTTCACAATTAAAGCTATTTAAGTAAAGTAAGAATTGACTCATATTCAAGAAAATTGTTCTCATAAGAGTTGATAGAGAAATTTAGATTACATATAGATGATTATTTATATCAATATTATAGTTGGGGTGTATAGAGTAAGGAGTAGAACTACTATATGTTATCAAGTAATGAAAATGGAAGATTATTATGGTATATGATAATCTTTTTAATGAAGTTGTAGACATAATTCCTTTCTATAAGTTTGTATTTAGAGACTAATATTGATGTAAGATTATGATAAAATTTATTAATAATTAGAAGAGAACTAAAAACATAGAATGATAAAAGAAGAGAGAGATACACCATTTATCTATGTTAGGGCTACAATATTGAACTCTCTTTTTCATCTAATCAAGAAAAATATTTCTTAATGTCCATGGTAGATTCGTATTTAATCTTCAAAATAAACATTATAACTGAAAAGTATGATGTTATGTGTTTGTGTTTATGATTTTCTCCACTTACATCTAATGTTATGTGTTTTTGTTTATAAGTTTACCAATTCTTTTTATGTTTAGTCTATCCATGTTCTAATTCAAGTTTAATGGTTAATCACATGTACCTTTCATTGTATTATTCAAATTTATACATTGCATGCTTATACTGATACTATTGTTATTTGCCAATTTTCTCACCATTTGGCATTACAAATTGAGAGTAAGATATTTTATTTGAGTAGGATTGTTTAATTTAGATGGTTTTGCAAATTCATTGTGTTTGAATACTTGGCTAGCACACCTTATTCACAAATTAACAAGTTTGTGTCACATCCCTGTAAAAGAAGACCCTTTCACATCGAAATTGGGTGTATAGTAAAATAAATAATTAAAATAACATATCAATCAAAAACATTGGGAGACAAAGTTGGATGAAGGTATGGGCAGTATGCTAATGCTTTAGGAACTTCAAGCAAATGTGGTTGCACTCGATTTTTTTCATCATCCTCTCTGCCTACGTGGAAAAGGGAATGCAAAGTATGGCGTGAGGAAGAGGGATTTTGTAGAAAAGGGTAAAGAAAGAAAGGAGAAAGAAAGAAATTGCACAAGAAGGGCAGAAGACTGAAAAAAACGAGGTTTTGGAGAGAGAGAGAAAAGGCATGTAAAGGAGCGATTTTAAGCATTGCGTGTTAAGATTTTTTGTATTATATTTCATGACAATGGTGGCTCTTTGTATACATAATGTTGGTGTGAAAGCTCAATCAACAATGTCTTTGGTACCAACACTAAAGATAAGCGCTTTCCTTCATATTTTCTATTTAAATACGTTTACAAAGGCGATCAAGTTAGATCAACCGTTTCTCCTGATTACTATTATAAATAATTTTATTGATATTTTGGAGGTGTTTGGCCCTAAACTTACTAGTTGTCTTTGTTTAAGAGTTTTTGAGGTCCTTGCTATCAACCACTTGAACTTACTTTGCAAATAAGAAATTTTATGAGAAACCTTTTCTTTGAGGTATTTTAACAATGTTAGAACCACATAAAT
>VDFB02299527.1:0-38673 GCA_007258455.2 Sequoia sempervirens
TTTTGTATTATCTTACCTCTAAAATATTCATAATTTAAGATTTTTCTTAAAAATAAAATTCTTAAACAACTATAATGCAGGATATGGAAGTTCAGCTATGATGGAAAGTAGGGTTAAAATTAGGCAACTACTGTTCAACCACAAAATTATCATGCGGCTACATATTTTCTCTCTCTCCCTTTTTACCTTTTTTTTAAATTTTAATTTTAAAGGGAATTTTGAACAGTGCCTGCTAAAACATATTTGCATGGGACCCTGATTTTCAGTGCAGTGCATAAGTGTCTCTCCACTGAGTAACGTATCACACCAACAGTGGTAGCATTTTTACTGCTACTTCGTTGTTGTTCTCTTACAATAAAAAGTTAATTTGAGCTTTTATTACCGGTAGGATGGGAGAATTAGGGAAGGTTCTCATACAACTGTTTAATTTATTTTGATCATTGTTTAAATTTTTTAGGAGTAATTTGTGAGGTTGGTGGTCTTATGAATTTTGGTTTGCTGCTTATTTTTAAACAGTCATCTAAAAAATATGCAGTTATTATTTATTTGCATGTATGACTGAATAATATCATTAATAATTTTTGTAGATAAAATTTGGAGGGAAAAATTGAAGGCAAATGAAAAAGAGGGAAAAAAAATTTATGGAGCCACTTGACAATTTTTCAATATGCAGCTGCTTCTTATTAGTTATTTCCAGCCCCTTTTCAGAGCATATTTTCAATTTCTAAACAATAGTTGCTCCACCAAAATAAGAAAGATTCTAAATTATCCTTTTCCTACAATTTTAAATTTGCATGGGAACACTTCAGCGGCTTAAATATAAGCAGAAAATACACTTAAACAGCAACATAAGATTAAAAGATAAATTTTTTATTAATATTTGTTGACTATAAATGTAATTTATTATTGTGATTTTAAGAAGCTGCTCTCATTTTTCATTTGGGAGGCCTAAACATTGAACACCCTTTTTTTTTCATTCAAAACTGTCATGGCAGCTGCATGTGTAAGTTGAATTCTATCATTGTGTAGATTAAGTATGAGTGAGAACAGAGCGTAGAAATTTTGTATCAATATTCGAACTGATTTATAGAGGAAGAAAGGAGATAGCTTACTTGGGAGGTGTCCTGCCTCAATTGGTATTAGAGCAATCCATGATGCTGTGAGGACACAAGTGGTATAGCACATAGTTTACATAGTCGGAATTGGAGAGTACTCAGCAAGCCCAAAAATTTTGATTCGGGAAAAATTCAGCAAATGTGTGTGGATAGTTATGTATGTGTATACTCAGGACTGCACTGTGCACACATATATATCTATAAACATACACAGGATGCCAAGTTTGCATGCATATACACACACAGACATATTTATACACACACAAACATGCCAAGTTTGTGGGTTTTTTGTGAGCTACTGATGATTACTTGATAATTTGGCAGGAGAAAATCCATCTACATACTGCCTGCGAGTAAAAGCAGAAATTATTCGGCATTCAAATTTTTTCGAAATTACTCGGCTACTCGGAGAGTATGTAAACTATGACATGCGCAACTGTAGAAAAAAAAGGGGAAAATAAATTAAAAGTTGATTGTCTGACAAATAGAACAGCTGAAGGTTGGTGTGAAGTGAAGAATTCAAGAAGAGCTTAAACAGCTGGCATCTTTGGATTTGAACTTTAGTCAAAACAAAGTGTTGGATGCAAGAGTTGATAACTTAGTTAATAAAGTACCTGTGTGTTGGAGGTGGAAGGTTGACAGTTGGAGTCACAGAAAAGTTAGAGAAAGAAATGGATCAAGAGAAGAACCATTTATAAAGAATGAGAGTAATATGTCGGGTAAGACCCATAAAAGAGGTGGCTAGAAGAGCTGTAATGTTGAGTCAACGTGACACAAAGTAAGTTGCAGAAGCGGACAAAGTTAAACATTATTCATCCAAGAGGTTTGTAAAGATGATAAAATAGAAGAGAAAAAACCATTGTGCAGTTAAAGTTGAAAAGAGGTTGACTGACGCAAATTTTACCTTTCAAAAATGATTCAACAAAAGAAGAGGGTACATATTGATCATTCTGGAGGTTTGTAAGTATGATAAACGAGAAAAGGAGAGAAAAAATAAGGTGCATCTATTGTTGCAAGGCTGCAAAGAGGTTGACTGAAGCAGATATGCGTTTCAAAAAAGGTGCAACAAAGGAATAAACAGTAACTGAGGGAGATGCAATCAAGACTGCACCATGAGATGGAACGATGAAGAGAAAATTAGATTTTGGAGTATGGAAAACATCCATGAAAATGGGGGAAGAATGAGGATTGCTAGCACCGAGGAAGAGGATGACCATGCCACGAGGGCTTACATAAAATTGAGATGCTGGAAATAAGCAAAAAGTGTAAATCCAAATGTTGAGGAAAAAGATACAAACAGGGGAGAGGACCTGAGTACGTTTCAATAGTTGTGATAGTAGTTGTTTATATAATGTCCAATATTTTTATCAATATTGGACCAGTAGTTGTGACTTTAAAGTTGTTAGTGTTGATGATGACTACCCATAATTAAACAAAATGTATTCCTTTGATCTAAAAAGCAACCAATCATGTGATTCCACATCAGTGCTCAATAAAATATGCTATGAATGCACAAGTATTGGTCTCACCTTTTTTTTTGGGCCTTTTTGGACACCTTGACAAAAAGCATGCTGATGTGGCATCATATTTGATGATGTGGCCCTGAAACCTAAGTTATAAGTAGGGGACTTGCCAAATAAGCTGCTGTAAAAAATTGGGAGTGATTTGAAATTTCCACATAGGATAATTAGAAGCGCGAAGTTAGAGTGCACAACTACTCTAGAAAAAGAACGAATTGCAGAGAAAATGAACATTGTTCAGGACACTGCCATAGCTGATGAAGATGATGATGTATGCTAAACAAGTTACAACGGCTGCTTCCATGGAGCACGGAAATTAATCTAAAAAGAAAAGAGTACCGTCTCATGGTGACACAATTTCATTTACACTTGCGACATTGATGACAAAGAACAACTGTTACCAGATCCCAACATTACAAGCAAGGTGGAATGTCATAAGTAAGTGAAAAAATGATTTTTTTTTGAAATGGTGAATATGAGAGCAGAAGAAGCACCCATCTTTTTTAATTAGGGTAAAGCTTTTATCCGGAGCTATGAACAAGAACAAGGGATTTTGAAAGGGTCCTACGTGTAATGTCATTTTTTCTCTTATGGTTATTAAGTATTAAATATTAGCAACAAATTTAATATAACAAATATTAGAGTTAATATAATTTATAATATGTAATATTATCAAAATAAATGTGAATAATTAATGTAAGCTACAAATATGTGACAATTAAATAATCAACATAGTAAATGGAATAACACCTCCACATAGATTAATCATATTAACACCAAATCATATAGACAATATTCCCAATATTATTGAATCAATGGTTCTCAATACTTATCTTAAAGTCATGGAAAGACTACTATCCGCAAGCAGAGGAATGGTTATAGATCTAGGTCGTTTCCCAGCACAAACACCACTGGAAGAACCGGTTCTTGCACAGTATCAACTTGTCTTCACAGCATAAACTCAGCCCTAGCTAGGACAACACTCCCAGAGTAACCCCGAGTTGGACATACGCTATGTGCCCCTTCTCCAGATGTTTAAATGCCCACCTAGACCCTAACCTTCACTCCTTTGTGCCCTTTTAGTTCCTCTTTCCTTTTTCTCTTCTCTCCTTGAATGTTCTCCATCCTTGAATGCCTTTCCAAGTCTCACATAAATGCTTATATAAGCCTTAAGGGATGGTTTCCAAACTGTCCTTTTAAAAAAATAATTATTCTTTCACAAGAGTTTTATATATATTCTTTATTAATCTCTCTTTTAACTAGCTCCCTTTTAATTCTAAAGGGTCATTTTCATAATTTTCTCTTCTCTGAAGAAAAAGACAAATACACTACGCTTATATAAGATACAGAGGAGACAAAGACAGAAAACAAAAAAGCAATCAGAAAGAAACTACAAGGAGCGAAACAAATTAAAAAAATAATAATAATAAAAATAAATAAATAAAACCAATAACCGAGAATATAAAAAACTAATAATAATAAGGAACAAAATAGAATAAACTGACCAAATTAAACAAAAGAGAACGAAAAAAAAAACACAACCAACCAAACCAAACCAGCAACCCCAACGAACAGGGGCATTTAAAACTGAATCACCCGAAGAAGCACCCACGTTATGTGATAAATTCCAATCAAGCTTCAAGAATCTACTTCATATGCATTCTAATGATTGAGGGACTAGTAGAAAATACTCATTAATCAAAGCTTCCTTGAAAAACAACAAACGTACCATGGGTCAGTGGATTTGCTCATTAAGTTGAATTTGTGCCGAAGAGCCAAACGTGTTTATTTTGAATGGTGCATCAAAGAGGCTGTCATTCTTCATACAGAATACTGCAGTCAGATTATATCAGGGAATGCCATTGTCAATATACCCAAGCAATGCGAAGACAGAGAGTGCACAATTTACCCTAGCTAAGCAGACAGAAGAAGTACGATTTAATCTAAGGGGTAACCATAAGAAAATAGTTATTACATATAATTTGAATGAAGAGGTTCAGGAATTTTAATGAGTATAATAAATATTGTTTATATTGATTAGTTATTTGTTTGTGGTAGTTGTAGATTTCAATTATATTTTTGGTTTTTTTTTAACAATATTTTATTCTCAGAAATCAACGGAAACTTTGCCTTCCATTTGCGTAGTTATTGATGATCAACAGATCATCATTCATGCTCATACTTTTTGCTCGTTCTTTCAATACCATCAATTGGTATCAGTGTGCAGGAAGATGGAAGGAGGAAGCGCGGTTTGTAGAGGTTAGATTTAATAAGTCTTACGACCAGATCCACGGGTGGCAGGCTGGCTGTCGATATGCATCAAAGCCTGAAGGATAGAGAAATTTCGTCTCAAATAAATCCAGCCTAATTGATCAAAGCCTGTCAATATCCTGCAGCGAAGATTGCAGCATCGGATGTGAAGACTGGAGCAGGTTGAATAGGGCCTCTAGGCTTTAAATGAGGCAGTAGTTGCAGCCAGAAAAGGGAAAGGAGATGCCGGAGAAAGAGGGGCAATTTACAAGCTAATATTTGCAGAGTAATTTTGTTTGCTGAATGCCATTTGAAGATTTCCGTGGATCGAATTAGAATTGAAGCACTGGAAATCAGGTTTTGCACAACCTTTTAATATTCTGTTGTTGAGTAAATATTTTATTTCTGGTATTTTTCAAACAGTAGCAACAAATATATATTTAAAAAATAGTGCATACCTAGTTTGGTTGATGATTGTTGGTATTGAGAAATTGAATTTGCAAAGAGAAGTGCAGTTAGGGGGATTTTGCAAGAGGATTATCAGAATTTGTGATTGATAGCAGGAGTTGATTTTTTATTTTGTAAGGTATTTTGCTACATTTTTTAAAGATGGTATATGTAGAAGAGGCATTGGGGTGGTTGATTTCTATTTTTGATATTATGTTAATTTTGTTTAAGAAGGCGAATATTATAAAAATCTAAGAATTTATGAGAAATTGTCAGTAAAGGGTATAAAGAACCAAAGGATATAAACATGTTCAATAATTAACAGAAAAGATGATTTAAGATAGATGAACAAAAGTTCAATGAAGCATCATGTCTAATTTAGGGAATATCAAGTCAATCAAAAACAGACATGAAATATTCATGTAAATGCATATCAGAGTGCTCATCTAACAAAACTGCAAACATTAAGAAAGAGTTCTGAAAATATCAAAATGGGTCCTAATGTATTAGACTATTAGTAAATGAATTTTTAACTAAGGTTGAAGATATTGCAAATCAAATGAAGACTCTAGGTGATAATTTGAATAATTGATATGCGACTGAAGAAATCTTGAGAAGTTTTCTTCCAAAATTTGACAATATTTTAAGTTTTAACAATTGAAATGTCAAAGGACCTCACAATAATAAAAATTGATTAATTAAGAGGCATTTATTAACACTCAAGAAAGAATGAAAAATAGTGAAGAAAGCCTAGAGTCTAAGGTCAACATTAGGGGTAAAAAGAACAATTTTTCTATAAGTTATCAAAAAAATGTTTATAGAAAGGATTCTCACTCTAAAAATGAGTATAGAGGAGAGTGTAGTCGCATTTATCAAGGAAGAGTTTTGATTATAGAGGCAGGAATAAAAATTTTAGATGTAGGCGCTAAGGTAGAAGTAGGGATAATATTAGAGACAAAAGAAATATCAAGTGTTTTCGTTGTAACAAATTTGGTCATTATGAATCAAAATGCTAGCATAAACAATCCACACATAACACTATAGAAGATAATCATAATTTGTTTATATCTCGATATAAATACCAATGAAGACACTTTGTGTTATATGGATTTTGGTTGCTTTTCACACATGGCTTCTAAGGAGAATCTGTTTAGTGATTTCGATGAAAAATATAGTAGCACTCTTGTGTTAGTGGATAATCAATCCCATGGAACTAAGGGAAAATAGTAGCACTCTTGTGTTAGTGGATAATCAATCCCATGGAACTAAGGGAAAAGGCACTATTGTGGTGATTAGTGAACATCGTAAAACACATTTCTAACATTTGATGGGGTCCTACTCTAAAAAGAATTTGTTATCAATTGGTCAAATCCTAGAACAAAATTACCAAGTTATCTTTGATAGGAATGAATGCATAAGTAAAGACAAGTCACAAATGTATTTAGTTGTTTCATGAGCCCACATGACAGGCAATTGCATATTTACTCCTTATGTTCTTGAAGTAATCAAGCCTTAAGCACTATAGGAATGCATGATGGTCATCTATGGCACCAAAAGTATCGAAATCTCAATTTTAGTGGTTACTTAAGAAAAATCTTATGGTTTAAGGATTGCCATTGATTGAGAATAGATAGGAAGTTTGTGAAGAATGTCTTTTTGGTAAACAACATATAGTTACTTTATTAATTGGTCTATCTAGAAGGGCTAGAAAACCTCTTGAAATCATTCATACTGATTTGTGTGGTCTTATGGTAACTCTTTCTCTCAATAAATCCAAGTACTTTCTCACCTTTATTGATGATTTTTCACATAAAACTTGGATACTGTTTGGTTGAAAAATCAAAAGTTTTTGATAAGTTCATTGAGTTTAAGAAGTGGAAAATCAAAGTGGTGACTACATGATGCCAGAGCATCTGTGGTTGTAAAGCAATCCTGTATCAACCAAAAACATTCTTGCATTTCACTCTGTAGTTGTTTTAGCAGTTCATTCCGCATTTCACTGCATTGTCATTTCTCAGCTTGCGGAGCAGGATATGGCATCTACACAAGGTCATCTACATCATATTTAGATTTTAGGAAATTTGCATTCATTTGCAGAAAGTCATCGCTCTCAAAATTTCACTGTTAATTCACAGTCAGAGCATTTGGGGCCGACCTGGTCCAGAAAGGTCCTAGGGGATCTTTCTTGGAGTTCCAAAATTCATCTTGAGAAGGATTATCTTTCATGTTTTGAGGCTGACCTACACGTTTGACCATTCATTGGGGTTTGTAAACCCTTGAGGCCGACGTGGACCATAATTGGAGTTGGAGATTCGTATTTAAAGATCATTGTAATCATTTGGAAGGAGTTTAGTAATTAATCAAGCAGATCATTAGAAGTAGTTCGCAATTCAATCCAACCTTCTTGGTTGTGGAATGTAATAAGGCTTTGTGCCAATTGTACTATCTGTAATGCTCTTGTGCTAGGCCTGTGAGCCCTAGTTATTTTGCATATGATGCATGTAAGATTTCCAATTATTGGTTCAATGAAGACCTACGTTTGCTAAGTATTTTCTGGTATTATTTTCTCCTACGTGAACTCTAAGCTGCACGGTTGGATAGTTCTTCTAGACCCTCCACCTGTGATTGCACCACTACATAAAAGTCATTAGGTCAAATAATGGGGGAGACTGGGAGAGTATAGGTCAAATTTATTTTTGGATTTTTGTAGACAACATGGGATTCAAAGAGAGTTTACTACCTTCACTTTGTAGAAAAATGGCATTATTGAGAGGAAGAATATGACTATTGTTGAAATGGCTAGAAGCATGTTGAAAGAAAATAAACTAAATAATTTTTTTGGGTAGAGATAATCACTACAATGGTCTATGTGTTGAATAGAAGTCCTACAAAACCGGTTCATAGAATGACTTCTAAACAAGCTTGGTCTAGCATTACGCCATCAATTGCTCATCTGAAAGTGTTTGGTTGGATGTGTTGCCTATGCGCACATACCAAGAGGAAAAAAGACAAAGTTGGATGATAGAAGCCTCAAATGCATTTTCATTGGTTATGGGTTTGAAAACAAAGCTTATAGATTGTATGATCCTATCAATAGTAATAAGTAGAGAAGTCATATTTGACAGAAGGCTATAATATGCTCCTAGTGAGAAGGATAAAAACATTGTGATTGATTTAGAAAAATCTAACCGACCTATGGGCTATGAATGATGTAGGAGAAGAAGACTCACATACACTTGTGTTGATCAATCATAAATAATTGATAATATGTAACTTGCATCCTCGAATGTAGGAACAAGGAGATATTGAAAATATCAAAGAAGAACTAAATAAGTCATCTTCCAACTCTCTTGTTGGACACTAACTTTGATAAGATGACAAGAAGGTCCAATGCCAAAGTTAACTATGCTCTAATGACTCAAGTCATATAGATTAACGAGCTAGAGAATTTTGCTGAAGCTACTGAAAAAGAAGAATGGGTTGCAGCCATGGAGTGTGAGATGACATCCATTGAAAGAAATAACACATGGGAGTTATTCAAGTTACCCCCTCAAAAGGAAGTTGCAGGTACAAATTGGATATATAAAACTAAGTATAATTTTATGGGGGTATTGACAAACATAAGGCTAAATTTATTGCAAAAGGGTACACTCAACAGAAGGTATTGATTATGCTGAAACTTTTGCTCCTATAGCAAGGATGAAATTGTTAGATTAGTTTTGTCTTTAGCTGCTCAAAATTATTGGACTGTTTATCAAATGGATGTTCAGAGTGATCTTTTGAATGGTTATATTGATGAAGAGGTTTATGTCATTCAGCCTCAAGGTTTTGAAGTACCTTCCAAAGAACACTTTGTTTATAGGTTAAGGAAGGCCTTGTATGGTCTTAAATAGACACCAAGGGCATGGTATTCTAGAACTGTCTCTTCCCTCCAGAAGAAAGGTTTTGTCAAGAGTCAGTCAAATCCTAGTCTTTACATCAAGTATTCTGGTGAGGATATTCTTATTATTGTCTTCTATGTGGATGATCTTATATATACTGGGAACAATTCTTTTTTGTTTGCTAAATTTAGAGCAGCTGTGGTTTTAGAATTTGAAATGACTGATTTAGGATATATGTATTATTTTCTTGGTCTTGAAGTTTGGCAACATACAGATGATATATTTTGTTCTCAACAAAGTATGTTCAAGATCTTCTCCAAAGGCTTCATATCAAGGATTGCAATCCAGTGGCCAAACTTATCGAAGTTGGACTTAAGTTGTCCACTTCCGATGATTCTGCTTCAGTGAATCCCACTCTTTATAGTCAGTTGATTGGTTGTTTGATCTATTTGACTACTACCAGACCTGATATGACATGCTGTGAGCTTGGTATCTAGGTACATGTCAAAACCTAAGGAGACACATTGGAGTACTGCTAAGAGGATTCTCAAGTATCTTCAAGGGACATTGCATTTTGGTTTTCATTTTCAGCATTCAAAGGAGAGTAAGTTAGTTGGATATACTAGCTTAGATTGGGGAGGTTCTATAGATGATCAGAAGTCTAGTTTTGATTATACTTTTTGCCTTGTTTCTACAGTAATTTCTTGGAAGTCCAAGAAACAACCCACTACATTTCATTCTACTACAGAAGCTGAATATAAAGCTGCTACTTTTGTTGCTTGCTAAGTAACTTGGTTGAGGATATTGTTACAAGATATGCAAAAAATCTAGAATGATCCCACAATGTTGTATTGAGATGATCAAAGTACTATTCAAATGAGTAAGAATCCAGTGTTTCAGAACATGACTAAGCATATTGACATTCAACACCACTACATCTGCAAGCTGGTTCAACAAGGTTTGGTTGAACTTGTGTATTGTCCTAGAGAGACACAACTTGCTGATATCTTCACAAAGTCTCTTACTTGTGATCAATTTCAAAAACTTTGAAATTTGGTTGGTGTTCTTCCAAATGTTCATTATGTGGAGAAATGATAGAGTAACGACTATTTTTTAAAACGTTCATTATGGGGAAGAATGTAAGATAATGAACATTTTTTATAATGATCAGTTATTTGTTTGTGGTAGTTGTAGATTTCAGTTGTTTTGGGTTCTATATATGTACAATATTTATTCTCAGAAATCAACGGAAATTTTGCTTCTATTTGTACAATTATTGATGATCTGCAGATCATCAGTCATATTCATATTTTTTTGCTTGCTCCTTCAATACCAGGAAATAATGCAAGGTGTGTGCTCCGAAATCAAATTTAAATCATGGGTCACATAGAGAGGACTCTGCTCCGATATTTCTGATTCAGGTGGTCCCATACAATACAAGAATCAGTAAATAAAAATATTATTACATAAAAACCAGGAGCAGAGGTTGTTTAGGTGAACAGTTGTTAGAGATATGAAAGGGTTGGGGGCTAGAGATTTGCAGTAACTGCAGAGAATATTAAGGCACTAAAAGTATAATTAGTCCAGGTGACATCCCTGACAGGGATTTGGAGGGGGCATCCATGTCTTCAGAGCCAGGCAGCCTGTTACATTTGGTTTATAAAATATAATTAAAAGTAACTTTATAAGGAAAAAGATGTTAAAAACCTTTAAAAATTAAAAAGGGGGATTGTATCTCCTTGGGGAATTTGATGCTCTCTCACGTCAATTTCTTTGGAGTGGTAACTTGATGTCTACTAAGTGGAGCCTTGTTAAGTGGGAATCTGTGTGTAGACCAAAGCAAGAGGGTGGTCTTTGTTTACGCTCTGCTATTTTGAATGGGCAAGTTCTGGCTGCTAAGCTTTATTGGCGTTGGTGTACCAATTAAGACCAATTATGGGCCCGTATTCTCAACCATAAATATCTTAGGGGTGTTGCTTCTTTTGAGGTTCCTCCCTATCCTCTGGAGGGGAGTGGTTCTATGATTTGGCATACTTTGAAAGTGGGGGCACATTTGATTAAGCGTGCGCTTTTTTGGATTTGTCATACGGGGTTATAGACTCTTTTTTGGTTAGATTCTTGGGATGGTCACCCACCTATTCTCTCTACTTTTCCTCACCTCCAGTCCCTTTCTGATGTCTTTTCTGTGGTTGGCTGGGATACTGTTGAGCATTATAAGGTTGCACAGCATTGTGGATCGGTTGTAAGCTTTCGTTGGAAGCATCCTTCCGAGTGGCCACTTGGGAGGTCTGTGGAGGATAGGCGTGATCTTGCTCAGCTTTTGGCTTCCCGTGCTTGTAATTCTTTGAGGGGCCCTGATGTCTTGGCTTGGGATGGTTTTGATTTGTCCGGGAAGTACTCTATATCTGCTGGTTATAAGCAACTTGGTAGGCAGTTGTTTGGGGATATTGAGGTCCCTTGGCGAGTCTGGCATAAGTTGTCGTGGCCCAAATGCAATTTCTTCATGTGGTTGGTAGCTCAAAATCAATGTCTTACTCTGGATAATTTATGTAAGTGCAGTTTCCAAGGCCCTTCAATGTGTGTTTTGTGTCGTAACTGTGAGGAGAGTGTCTCTCATCTCTTCTTCCAGTGTTCCTATGCTGGGGAGATTTGGCATTTTTGTTGGAGGGTGTGGAATACGCCCTATAAGCATGTTTCCTCGTTGGCTGGGTTTGTGGATTAGTGAGGCAGGGCCCCTGTTTCTACTTCCTTTCTTCAAGCTACTTGGGCTCTTGGCCCATCCTTTATTATTTGGAACCTTTGGTTGGAAAGGAATCGTTGGATTTTTCAAGATGTGATGTTGGTGGCCCCTCGGTTGTGGTGGAAAATTCTACATTCTTTGGGGGAAGTTCTGTTGTGGCTAAGTGTGATTTGTTAGCATCAGTGGATCCTTCTGATGTTGGTTGTTGTAATCGGCTTATCTTCCTCCTCAGCAATGACAGCTCATGCGCAAAAGATGTCGACATCCTACCCCGAAGGTGAATAGGGAGGGGAGATGGTCTCCTCCACCTCAGGGAGTCTTAAAAATCAACACGGATTGCTCTTCTCGAGGAAACCTTGGTCATGCTAGAATTGGTGGTGTTGGTCAGGATAGCTCTGCAGATGTTCAATTTATCTTCTCTGTTTATAAGGGTCTTCATACTAATAATTTAATGGAGGCTCAGGCCATTTTATACGTTGTGGAGCATGGAAGTCAATTGGGGTGGCGAAGGATCATATGTGAGTTTGATTCCCAAGTTGTGGTGAACTTGTTGAATAGGCGGCAGTTAGATGATGTTAGCTGGCATTTGGCTTTGATTGTTGATCAGATTCTCAACCTCTGTGTTTCTTTGGAGTTTGTTACTTTCACTCATATTCCTAGAGAATGGAATGGTGTTGCTGATTGTTTGGCTAAATGGGCTTCTGATCATATTCATGATTGGAATCTGGTGGACCGGGGTCAGTTACCCCTGGATCTGTCTCAACAGTTGGATCACTTGCTGGAGCTTGATAGGGCTATGTAGTGCCCTTGCTTTGTACTTCTTTTTGTTTTAATAAAAATTTTACCCCTCCTTTATGTCAAAACGGGGGATTGTCCTTGCAGATTCAGTAAATTGCAATTATTTTTAAAATTACAGATACTTCTATCCCCAAAATTCTGGAAAACATTTGCAGTCCCTTATTCTCCTATCGAAGAAACATCAATGATTACAAGTTTAAAGTGATAAAAAATATTGTCTAAATATTTTCAATTTTTATCATCCATATCTCTTTAATTTTCCCTATACTTCAAATTGTATCCAAATTTTAAATTCCTTGTACCCTTTCACTATAAATGTGCCCTAAGATTATCTCAGTAGCACCCACTGAACATTTTCAGCTGTACAGCTGCATGGGGCCTTTAGGTTATGAAGAACAAGCTTCAAAATTTTGAGGGCTATAGCTAATTACAAAAACAGTAGTCCTTTTTGGTTGTTAGAAGTTCTTGTTACAGAATAAAAAGATTGTTTCGGATATCTACTGGAGAGAAGACAGCATTGCTTCTATAGTAAATGTATTGTAAATCTCAACGTAAAACAGCACAAATTTCCAAACTTGTAAAGTGCAGACTCATTCAGAAAACTTGCAGTGCGAATATGATATCCTGTACAACATTTTTGACAGATAATTTGCGCCACTAAGAAAAAAATCAGTACAAAAAGGTAAGCAACTAAAGCTATTCTGTAGTAAGTTTCCAGATTGGTTTGTTAAAGGTAAAAAGGGGAACTAATTTCAGAGATGCTCTGCATTGGTTATAAAGAACGAAATTTTAAGCAATACTTCATTTGCATTAGAGTGAGCTGCTTAGTAGTTTTCTAAAATGAAATTAACAGATTTTCAAATATTGATAGAATTCTCACCGGTAGTTGAAACTGAAAGTGTGGCTGTTCTAACTGGTAATGTCTTCTCCTAGAATGAGGAAAATATTGCTGTTTGGACATAGCTGAAAATGGGTGCAATTGATATTCATCATTTAGTTGATTACTATTACTATTGTAGGTACCACTATGTGTCAATGATCCATTCCCAACTCCATTTACAGATGAGATCATAGAAGCTGTAGCTGACAATGGAGTATACTCATTCACAAATGAAGTATGCTCGTTTACAAATGGGTTCAGAAGCATTTGTGGGGCACGAATATCATAACAGTGGATCTCATTATGGGCATGAACTAAGGCTTGTTCTTGTCGTTGCTGCTGCTGATAGTTATAAGCATGATCAGGCCAATAGTTCTGCTGTTGCTGCCCAAAAATTCCACCACACCCTGTTTCTACATATTGTGAGTAACCATTTGGGTTTTGGAATCTTTGAGGATGTGGGTGTTTCCCTGCAGAGACTGGTCGTAAAATTGGACTTTGTTGCTGCTGCTGCCGCCGCGGAAAATACTTGAAGCGTGGGTTGCCTGCTAATTGCCTGTGTTTTGGAGGTTGGTAATATGGGTGATGATATTTTCCTCTTCCTCTTGCTTGATTCCATTGATAATTGTTGGCTTTCTCTCTTGGCCATCCCCTCGTTGTTCTTGACCCCATTATTTTCTTCCTCACTTCTGCATAAAATCATCAATCGTCCAACAGTTGTACCTAATTTAAGCTTAATGTTCATATTCGTTATCAATCCTTGAAATCTGCAACCCCTGCAGAATAATTACGTACAGCAAAAACTTATGTGATTACATAAGTACACACTTTTGCACGTTTTCATAGAAATCTCACTTCAAACATCATTTCAACGGTGCCTAGGATATGAATACAAGGAGAGTACTGACATCATATTGTTCCTCTCAGAACACAAAACAATTGAATTATTTTATTTTAGATTTTGTAACAATCTTTCATCAAATCCTAAACTCATAAGAGTACCATTTACGGCTGTCCTATTATTCACTGTTGTTGCATTTCAATCATGTCATGATGCGTGTTAAAATTTAGGCAATACGAAGATCTTATTTATGTAGGTATCTCGGGCCGCAAAAAATTCTCTCTTGAATGTAAATATTATCATTAATTGAACTTGTACCCTCAAGAGTACGTACACACAATCAGACATTATAGTGGTAAACATATTTAAGAAAACTGCATACGAGTTTCTAAAATGATGGGAGGGTGGCCGCTTTTAGTAGGTCCCAAACTTAGAAAGGTTTACAGTGGACAAAGTGGGGACCAAATAGAAATACTTCTCAATAATAAATCTAAAACATTATTTTTTAATAAAAATAATCTCAATCAAAACATAGAATTATGTGTTTTTAATACAAATATTTTTAAATTTTAAATTTTAATTTATTAATTTTTGGTGTAACAAAGATTTATAGCAATTGTTAAATTATTATGGTGTAAATATGATGTGTTTCAAATCATTAAACAATTATATAAAGAAGCTCAATCGTTTGTTAGTTCTTTTGTATAGGATGGTGTACACACTCTCTAAACTACCTAGAACACACTCCAAACTCTTTTGAATGAATTTAAATCTTAAGCATCTAGGAATTTGAGCTCCTTTAGTGAATGTCAATTACTTCACATTCTTCGGCTCAATCACCATCCTCCATAAATACATCGTTACCATATTAAATATATGATTTAGATGTTGATTTGAATAGTCTCTCCAACCAATGAGCATTCACACATGACAATCTACCATATATATATATTAGTGGACCATCTCTTATACTAACATCAATGATTTTATCCTATTCATCAAGAGGATTGAAAAATAGATGATAGGTCTTACCATTATGGAAAGTGGAGATGCATGTGTATAGATAGAGAAATGGTGGCTACTAAACCACATAACAATTTTCTTCCACTTTCATGTTGTTTATTTAATGATACCACAACAATTATTGCAAATACTATCAACACAATCACTAGAATCCAAAAAAAATCACCCATATCATCAACATCAAATCAATCTCAATAACTAATACCAACAAACTTAAAAAAACATATTCATGAACATATAGATAGATTATGGCTTATTGAAAATTTACTTTGTGTTTCTTTTCTTGGGCATGGGAAAGAAAGACAAAAAACATATCACAGTTTGATGATGACTTGTAATGTCCCATGCCAAAATAATAATACAAATCTAATTCTTAACCTTCCACAAGCTTTTATTATTTGAATAGCATCAGTAATGATTGTAGCATTCACTCAGATTTTAGAAAAATTAAATTAAAATTACTATTTCTTCATAAAAAATATCGTTATATTTTGACCAATGAATGACACAAATAACTCCTGATTTTCTTATCGACACATAACATGTGTAAATCTTGATCTATTTCTAATTACAATAATGATAATAATACATTCAAATATTTTTATGACATAATTAATTGTAATAAAAATTCATACCGTTAGTAATGGTGAAACAAATCAATACAATGTGGTTGGATTCCATATCTAATGAAGCTCAAATATGAACTCTGTATGAATCACCTTCCAAAATCACTAGGGTTTTCATCCTAGGATTCCCACACTTGAGCACGTGCTCAAAATGGATTTTAAAAGGAATTTGATTAAGTGTAGGTGATGCCCCTAATG
Source organism: Sequoia sempervirens (assembly GCA_007258455.2). Lineage (NCBI taxonomy): Eukaryota > Viridiplantae > Streptophyta > Pinopsida > Cupressales > Cupressaceae > Sequoia > Sequoia sempervirens. Next base: position 16,320 of record VDFB02299527.1, read on the forward strand.
GAAGTGTTCATTCCTTTATATCTATCATAACAATAATGGGTTGACCATAATATAAATCCATAATTTTAAATTTGAACAATGATTATGGGTGGGAAAAAAGTCCCACTTTTGAAAGTTACCGTGCTAAATTGACCATTAATGACATTATGACACATGTTGGGGCGTTGTGAAGAGAATTGAAACAAAGGCATGAATATCAAGTATTGAGGATCGAGGATTGAGTGTTGGGGACACCATAAGACTCATACCATAGGTCAAAGTGTTGGAGGTCAAGCAATTGGCGTGTTGATAAATATAGGTCTAAAAGACTAACAAATACAAAGGAAGAGTAGTGGAAGAATGTAAAGCATGATCAGATGAAGAAGTTTGCAAGTTTGATAAGGGCCAAGGAAAGGTTGGAGTTAGATATGGAGGCATGCCTAGATGGAGAACTCTGAAACTTTGATGATTGGCAAACAATTAGAAGATTGAGCACACCTTCAAACTAAAATGCTTTGTGGAACTTATACATACACTAGGGGAAAAAGGAGGAAGAACACAAATACAAAATAGGACTAGGGGAGATGGGAAAAATAGGAAAAGGGTAATTTAATAATACATAACCTAGATTATTACAAAAAGGGGACATGACATGACACTACTTAATTAATGTTTATCACAAAGATATTATTAGGATATCAGTTGTTCTTCAAAATCTTTTAGAAAAAAATAATAAATGAAAAAGAATAAAGATGATTGAAATGAATTGTTGCACTAAAAGGAGAAAAATAGCAACTAAAGGTTTACCATAATTTATAGTGGCACTAAAAATAATGTGTAGTGATGGGTGAAGCCATAATAGTGGTTTACAATTTGATGGAGGAAGGAAAATTGAGAAAAAACGATCCCATGGCAAAAAGATTGGTTTTAGGGGTTCGCATGAACCTACATGTTCGACCGAACCATAAAGGGGTTCGACCGAACTAGGGTTCGAGCGAACCCATTAACTATTGGGCCCACATTTCCCGCCCAAAAAAAAAGGAAAAATGCATATTAGTGGGGGTTCGAATGAACCCTGGTTCGCTAGAACCCCGGGGAACCCCTTTTCCCTAATTTTTAATTTGTTCACAAAAAACCTAAAATTTTACGCTTGCTCAGATGAAAATGGGGAATATTTAGAAACCAAACTTGGAATCGAGTAGCCTTCAACGAGCTATCCAATGAATATAATTTTAGTATGTTTTGGTTTTATTATCTATTTGTTTTTAAGTTTTATTAAATATAGGTTTTTCATCGAAAACAAAAATCTTTGTTCCACAAGTGGAAAAAAAAGATTATAAAAAAAAATTTAAAAATATGAGTGCACCAGATATTGAAGTCCTTGATCCAACAAAAAAAGAGAAGAATTTTGATACATACAGTAAAAGTTATGCTTATAAGGCCTATGTCTAAATTGTCATTTGATTGACTTCAAAACTTGATTAAAGAAAAAATATTCAATAAAAACTATCTAACCAAGTGGAAGCACTAGATATCGAGTTAGAAATCTAAATTTGAAAGAATTGGAATTTTATCCTTCATGGAAAAAAAGTTATGCGTTATACAGTGTGCGTCACTTTTTAAAAATGCTGTTTTTTGAAAAAAACCAATTTTTGTGGGAGATAGAAAAATAAGTGCAATCTGATTCCAAAAAAATTGAAAAAAATATTTTTAGAATCTACAGACAAAATGTGACAAGACTCTAGTTTACATCATCTTCAAATTCCTTACGGTTTAATCGTTATAGGTGCCTGAATGTGGAGATTGTGTTAAAAAAAAAAATATCAGTGTCCAGTTAGGCCAAAAAGTGTAAACCACTATTGTGGGATCACCCTGATATTTTGTGCACAATTGGTACACAAATATATAATGACCCAAATGTTGCTAACTAGTTGAATGGAGAACAAGAGTGAAAGTATACAACCAATAGCTAGGATACATGTTTTCCATGTTGCTAGATTAGCAAGATGCTTTAAAAACATGCACCTATTTGGAATAAAGATGACATGAAGCAAAGGACTACACCTATTTGTTGGTTTTCTTCCACATGGTGAATAATGGTAAGATGAGACTTAATAAAATTTCAATGAGGATATATTTCCTTTCTACACTATATAAACTCTAACCATAACACTTGGAATTTATGTGGTGTTAAATGCTTGACATTCACTTCTATAAAATGTGCAACAACATAACTAATATTGTTAAAAAAAATAGAATCAAGAAACAAGACACCAAATGTTTTTTTATTATTTTCTTCAATCTACAACATATACTTTCACTTGGACATTGAGATTGGTATTTAATCATGTTACCATTAATTTTCTAGTTGCCATCATTGTTCTTATTGTTTAGTTTAAATTCTCTAAGACAATGAGCTATCTTTCAACTAAATTGCTTTGTGGATTATTTTATTATTGCATTCAAAGATTATATTTTAAATTCTAACCTATTTTGCTAAGGGGATATCTTTCACTAGGGTGTCATGTTCAACTATCATTAGAGGTTTTACATCCAAAAGCTATACTTTTTTTAATCTTGTTATAGATTTAGACTATTGACTTAACTACGATTTTATTTTGTACACTATCTTTATTTAGGCCACTTATTTGTCTTTGAGTTGTATATATTTTGAATTCTTTATATCATATGCCAATTTAAAGATCAAATCTAGGATTTAGTTCCCCTTTTGAGTTTATTCACCTTTATAAAATTTAAATGCAATAGCAAGCTTCAAAGTAAATTCCTTTTGAGGTGCACATTTTCTACTTTGGTATTTTTAGTTGGAAAAATCATCAATCGTAAAAAATATATCTATTGGTATCATTACCTCATGTTTAATTCTCCATTAAATGCCATGTAAGATTTGGTACAAATTGCTTTGATACCATATAAGATTTGCCAATGGGTAAATAGACTTGGAATATCTTGATCATAAGAGTGATCACAATACCAAAAACATGTAGACAATTAAAGTGTAGAATACAATATAATAGATATTCCAAAATAGATGATGCAATATAATGAGAAGATGCTCAAGGTGAGCTATAAGTGAGTATATATAGTCCATATGCCACCAAGTGATGTGAATATACAACCAATGTGGGATAATTGATGGAGTCACATGTGTAGTACTTCTCCATCAAATATGGAAAGTGCAACCACAATCTTGTGTCCAACTTTTCAACATTATTGGGCCATAAAAAATAACATATTTCAACATGTTCAACATATTATGCCAAGTATACCAAATAAATTATACATAATTAAATATGATGCAAAATAGTGATTTGTATCACTTTCTTTGTAGATTCAAGTTATAAATTATTTAAAATTAAAAAATATTTATCATTTTCAGTTAGTTTTCAATATATTTTTATTTTATTTTTATCTTATTTGATAGTGAATGACATTTTCCATAGCTTAAATTTTACTACAAATAAAATCTTTCTAGTTTGGAATTAAATTATTAACTTCAATATCTAGAGGATAGATACCAAAACCATATAATAATGATGCTCACAATAGATATGAGTACCAAATTGATGAGAATTACCTAATCTTATGAAAGGTGCTAATATGAACGATGATTGAGGTGGATTAGTGGCATCACGAATAACTATAAAATATGACACCATGGAGGCATGTCTAGAAGGAGATAGAATAAGAGGGCCTAAATAAACCCTCATATGATCTAGAAAAAAAGAGAAGTCCATGGAAACTTATCACCAATGATAGATACTAGAATATATTAATCTATCCCTATGTCAATGTTGAGGAATGATAAAATCTAATTAAGAGTCATAGGAATAACTAAAGATATGGTGACATCATATAACCATGTGGAAGCTATCAAGGATGATGATGATGCAATTGGAGTACTATCATAAATCAAGAGAGTAATGTCCTCAATGGTGTTATCAAGATCCTGAAGGTAAGAGTCCACAAATAAATGATAATGCCTAATAAGTAAACATCCTAATGATATCTATCAAGAAAATAAATATGATTCTATTGCAAAGAATCATTGGAAGACATCAATGAAGTAACATTGAAATCTTTTAAATAACATGTGCTAAAGATCCCTAGTCTCAAAGTGGTGAATTATTTATAAAAGAGATGACACGCCTCTAAATTTACAACAAGAGTCAATATAATTAAAGAACCAATAGAAACTTCTTTATAGGAGGAGAAGGATTATTAAGTGAAGTCATTATTTCATCAATGATGTTCATGGCTTTCCCATTGATCAAACACCATAGCTATATCACAATCATATGGAAATTTATCAAAATTATCAAAATTATCAAGTGGTACAAGGAATTCCATATAAGGATCATCTGAGAATGGAGGATCACTAGGATCTCCACATCTCACAAATTTTTCTCTAAAAAGTGTGTGGGCACTTTATTTCTAAATTGAAAAACATTATGTTTGAAAGGAAAGCAGAGTGTGGAAGACGCTTCCCTAAATGCAAATCAATCAAGAGAGGGTTGCAAAAAATTTGTTTCGAATCTTTATTCTATTATAGTTTCTTAAGAACGCACGTGCATTTTAATTTAATTTTCAGATTTTAAGCATAAAACACAACACAAAATTTTATGTGGGAAAACCATTTCGAGAAAAAAACCACACACCAAAGCATAGATCAATTGTATTACAATAATTAGGAAATTACATATAATATGCAAAGCCTATGCTCTTGCAAGTGTAGATTAATAGTGTTACAATTCTAGAGTGAATCTGACAGTATAACAACGTACATATATTACAATCACATTACAATAAAAAATGCACTAAGGCATTAAAATTATACATCTTCAATATGGGAACCTAAGATTGCCATATGTCATCTCCACTATCTTTGTGTGCATGCAAACTGTAACAAAGAACATGCATTGGTTCCAGCTATCCATAAAAGAATCTCACCTTGATCATACACTAACATGCACGAACATGCAACCAATATGCAATCACATGCAAGGTAAAAATCACCACAAATCATGTGACAATAAATCTAGGTGTCCACCATGAGAAAATCAAGCCAAACTACCAAATAGAACTCAACCAAGACTCTTTGTCACTCCAAGTGACAATTTAATCTTCACAAAGCAACTTTCCCTTCCGAGCTTTGTTCAACAAGGTCAACTAATTCCACATGGAATCATGGTACACTTTTGAGAGGCTTCTCACAATATTCTTTGCTCAAAGTTCCCTCATGACAAGTGTCACCCTTCCTTGCTCTCTGTGCTCATACAAAGGAATATGCTAACTATAGGTCTTGAAACTCACCACACACTGACACTTGGCATCCAAGCGCTCCTAGGAGTTTTATAAATTCCTATGCCCATAATGAGCACCCAAGTGACAAGTGGCATTCTCCCATGACATTGGTTGGCCAGTGAACATACCTCATAGAAAATAGGAAACTTCCAAGTGGGGCTGACTTTCTAAAAAATAGGAAATGATTAATTCTTTATTTCTTGACACATAAAATATTCCTAAAAAATAGGATAGAAGGTTGAGACACCAATTCCCAACATTCTCCCACTTGTCGAAGACCTTCAAGAGTCATTGTAACACTACTTAGGCCGAAAGGCCTGTAGAACCGACACACCATCTAAACTTCTCTGTGCTCACTAGCTTTGTTAGTGCATCCAAAACATTCGCCAAAGTGTCCACCTTTTTCAGGTTCGCCTTTCCATCTTCCACTATATCACAAACAAAATGAAAATGCACATCAATGTGCTTTGTTTTGGCATGAAAAGTATGATTCTTCGGCAAACATATAACACTCTAGCTGTTACAATAGATGGTAATTTGTCTTGCATCAAAACTAATATCTAAACACAGTCTCTTAAGTCAAATGGCATCTTTTCAAGCATGATTATCTACCATGTACTTTGCTTTAGTAGTGGACAAAGTGACTAAAACTTTTTGCTTACTAATCCAACTAATAACACCACTAAATATAGTGAAAATATATCCACTAGTAGATCTTCTGCTATCAATGTCACCCGCCCAATCAGAATCCACATATCCACAGATGCTCATTGAATGTTAAGGTCCAATAGGGCTACCATGAAAACATAGGGCATACTCGGAAGTACACCGCAAGTATCCGAACACTCTCTTAATTGCATCCCAGTGCACTTGTCTAGGATTAGTGATAAATCAATTAAGGAATCCCATTGCTTAAGCAATGTTTGGCCTCATACAGATCATAACATACATCACACTACCAACAACACTTGCATAAGGAACTCTAGTCATGTCCTCCATCTCGGTAGGAGATTTTGGACAATCTTCCACATAAAGCTTCGTCACCTGCATAACTAGAACAACTAACTATTTGCAAGTAGTCATGCTGAATCTATCCAATGTAGAGTTCACATACTTGCTCTGGCTTAACCAAAGCTTTAACTTCCTAGAATATACCTCGCTGCACCCAGATCTTTCATCTCAAATTGTGTTGACAACTAAGACTTCAAATATGAAATCATGCTTTTTCCATTCCCAATAAACAACATATCATCCACGTACAAGACAATAATGAGAATGTGACCATTATCAGTTTTGTAATAGACACAATGGTTAGATTTGGATTCCTGAAATACCAAAGACAACACATAGTTGTCAAACTTTTGGTGCCACATCCTAGGAGATTGCTTCAAACCATACATAGATTTTCTCAACTTGTATACTAGATTCTCTTTCCCTTTCACAATGAAATGCTCAGGCTGTGACATAAATTTCCTCCTCCAAATCACCATGAAGGAAAGTTGTCTTCACATCCATTTTCTCGAATTCAAATTCATAAGTTGCTACAAGTGATAACAGAAATTGAATGGATGTCATCTTAGCAATAGGAGAAAAAATCTACCCATAATCTATTCCCTCCACCTTGAATTATCCTTTCACAACCAATCATGATTTATGCTTCTCAACACTATCATTAGGACCCATCTTCTTCTTGAACAACCATTTGCATCCAACGAGCTTATGTCCTTCAAGCAAAGGTACCAAATCCCATGTAGCATTCTTTTTCAATGCTGCCATTGCTTCATTCATAGCTTCCATATAGGAATCTACATCATGCATACCCATAGCCTCTCTAACTGTCCTGGGCTCATCAGTATTAGCAATCAAAGCAAAGATGTAACTAGAGTCTAAAATGGAATAACCAAATCTATTCGGTTGTCGCCTTTCTCTTGTAGGCCTCCTCAACTATTGAGGTTGAGGTTCAAGCTCTTCTTTAGAGCTTTTAGAGTTGCTAGAGCTATCCTCATCATCGGGTCCACCAAGAGTACGTAGTTCATCCTTTTCAAGAGTGTGTGGAATTTGAACTACCTCCTTTTGTTTCTCTTCCTTCTTTGGTTGTAGATCAACTATGGAAGGTTTCAACTCACGGATTTTGACACTTCTACTATAGAGCACCATCTCTACAATTGGATCCCAAATCTTTTACCCTTTCACATCGACTCCATAGCCAATGAAAATACACTTCACCACATTATTCTCCAACTTAAATCTATGGAAGGTTTCAACTCACAGAATATGACACTTCTATTATAGAGCACCTTCTTTATAACTGGATCCCAAAGCTTGTACCCTTTCACATCAACTCCATAGCCGATGAAAATACACTTCACCACCTTATTCTCCAAATTATATCTATTCACATTAGGCACATGAGCATATGCCTCACAACCAAAGACTCAAATATGTCTCATTAAGGGACTCTTGCCAGACCATGCCTCAATAGGTGTCTTTTCGACAAGAGCTGAAGCAAGAGACCTGTTAATTAGGTAACATGCAGTAGCAACAGTTTCGGCCCAAAACTTTTGTTCAAGGCCAACACCACTCAACATACTCACTCTCCATCAACATTCTATTCATTCTCTCTACAACTCCATTTTGCTATGGGGTGTGTGGAGTTGTCTTGTGTCTCTCGATCCCATGGTCCTTATAGAATCGATTAAATTATGTGGAACAAAATTCACCATTGTTATCCATCCTCAAGAATTTGATTTTTCTACTAGTTTGGTTTTCAACCAAGGATTTGAACTCCTTAAACTAATTGAAAACTTCAAATTTACTTCTAAGAAAATACACAAATGTCCTAGAAAATTCATCTATGAATGAGACAAAGTACATAAATCTATTTAACAAAGGAACATTAATTGGACCAAACACATTAGAATACACATAATCCAAAACCTTAGAAGATTTATGAGAATTGGAATAAAAAGAAACATGGTGTTGTTTTCCATATATACAATGTTCATAAAAATAAAACTTGAGATTATAATCATCAAGGCCTTCAACAAGGCTCTTATTTTTAGGGCTCTAAGACCCTTCTCACCAATATGGCATAGCCTTTGGTGCCACAACATTGTTTTCTCAGGAGGAAGTTTCATTTGCAAAGCATTGGCACCCTTAGGTACCTAAAAAAACAACCATCAAATGTAGACACCACAGTCTTCTTCTCTGCTTGATCTGATGGTGAGGATGAATAATCCAAAGCTCTTTTCTTGGACTTCATAGAAGCACTATTTCACTGAACAGTGCATGCATCCAACTTATACATAGTGCCAATCCAAACACCCTTAGCAAGCACCATAGCACCTCTGGTCATATTGCATCTGCCACTCAAAAAAAAAACTTGCACTCCATCACCCAACTTACTCACTGAGAGTGTGTTTCATGCCAAACTAGGGATATGCAACACATCACCAATCCCCCTCATTCTACCATCAAGGAATCAAATCCTAACTCTTCCACGACCAACAATCTTCAGGTGGGAGTCATCACCCATATACACCTTCCCACCATCATACTCTTCATACTTTGAGAGCCAACCTTTGTGAGAGGTCATGTGGAAAGAAGAACTCAAATCAATCAACCACACATCTTCTAATGTATGTGTTTCCAAGGAAATGACAAAAGAATTTGCATAATCTTGAGAGGACTTATCATATTCAGAATTAGAGAACTTGTTTTTCTTTTTCTTCTCCTCCTTACAATCTTTCTAGAAATGTTCAGATTTACCACAATTCCACCATTTAGCCTTGGAATTTTTTCCAAGAGACTTAGATCTCCCCAAAGACTTGTACTTGGATTTTTTGTCCTTTTTCTTTCCTTTCTCCTTCAATCTACCACAAACTGATAGGGCCTCCTTAGCCATCTCAAAATACTTCCTTCATATTTCTTCATCTATAATAGTGAATCAACCACATCTTCCATCTTGAAGGTAGTGGTTGTGCTTCTAATAGCCATAACTAGGTGGTCCAAGAGTCTAGAAACGAACAAAGTAGTAACATGCAATGGTCCTCGTCATCAATCTTCACACCAACAAAACCTAATTGATCCACTATCATGTTGAATGCATTCAAGTGACTAGCAACTAAACCTCCTTCCTCCATCCTCAAAGAGTACAACTTCTTCCTGGGGAAAAGCTTATTCACCAAGGATTTCCCTTGATAAATGTCACCAAGCTTCTTCTAAAGACTAGCTGTAGTCTTCTCCTCATGGACATTCAGGAGCACAAAATCAACCAAACATAATCTTATCAAACCCTTGACTTTTTGATCCATTAAATCCCAATCAACTTGGGTGGTTATTTCTAGTTTTGTACTAGATATTGCAGCCCATAGATCTCGATCTATGAGCATATCCTCTATTTTGAGTTTCCACAACTCAAAAATTTCGCCATTGAATTTCTCCATATCTATTGTTCCTGAAGTGCTTTCCATCTTAAACCTACAATAAGATTTCAAATTTCTCTTTGCAAGAACTCCCATTGAATCGAGATATGCACAAAAAACCCTTCTAACCCACCAAGGATAGCAAAGTTGACCAAGCTATGATACCAACTGAAAGAAAAACAAAGTGTAATAAATACTTCCCTAAATGCAAATCAATCACGAGAGGGCTACAAAACTTTGTTTCAAATCTTTATTCTAATATAGTTTCTTAAGAACACACATGCACATTAATTTAATTTTTAGATTTTAAGCATACAAAACATAACACAAAAGTTTACATGGAAAAAACCTTTCGAGAAAAATCCCACACCAAAGCACATATCAATTATATTATAGTAATTAGGAAATTACATACAATATGTAGAGTCTATGCTCTTGCAGGTGTAGTTTCATAGTGTTACAATTCTAGAGCGAATTCGACAATATAACATCGTACAAATATAACAATCACATTACAATAAAAAATGCACTAAGGCATTACATTTATACATCTTCAATATGGGTGCCTAAGATTGCCATATGTCATCTCTATAGTCTCTGCATGCATGAAAATAATAAAGCTAGGCGTCCACCATGAAACAAGAAAGCTAGGCGTCTACCATGAGAAAATCAAGTCAAACTAACAAATAGAACTCTTGAAACCAAGACTGCACTTGTCACTCCAAGTGACAACTCAGTCTTCACAAAGCAACTTTCCCTTTTGAGCTTTGGTCAACAAGGTCAACTAATGCCACATGGTATCACGGTGCACTTTTGAGAGGCTTCTCACAATATTCTTTACTCAAAGTTCCTTCATGATGACAAGTGTCACCCTTCCTTGCCCTTCATGCTCATACAAAGGAATATGCTAACCACGGGTCCTGAAATTCACCACACTGACACTTGGATGTCCAAGTGCTCCTCCTAGGAACTTTACAAATTCCTTTGCCTAGAATTAGTACCCAAGTGACAAGTGGCATTCTCCCATGACATTGATTGACCAATCAACATACCCCCTACAAAATAGGAAATTTCCAAGTGGGTCCAACTTCCTAAAAAATAGGAAATGCTTAATTCTTCATTTCTCGACACATAAAATAATCCTATAAAATAGGAACTCCTAAAAAAATAGAATAGAAGGTTGAGACATCGATTCCCAACAATGTTAGTGTCAATATTACAACCAGTAATCCTTAGGACATGATAAGTCATAATTTTCCATATAATCTTCCACCAAAATATACTTGCTTTATGAAAAATACATGGAGATAGGGAAAGAGGTTTTGATCCATATGAAGTGCTTTAGGATTTCATCTCGTTGAGACTCATAGTTACCTCTTTCCAAGTCAATGATATAATGATGGGCTAAAATACCCATTAAGGACTATGATAAAGTCCTCAAATCAATCAACCAAAAAGACCAATCAAGAGACCTTCAACATGCATAATCAAAAGAACACCCCCCTCAAATTACTCAATCAAGAGACCCCCTAGCACAAATAATTATGGTACTTTATAAATAGTGCATTTAGAATTTCCACTTGCAAATTGTAAAAGTTTATTTGATCTTTATGCTTTATAGATGCCAAATGAGGCTAAAATACTAAAACTATAGATTTGGAGAAGAATAAGAATGAACCAATGATACCACTATGAAGTGCTAAAAAGCTATGCATTTCAAAAAATGATGCCTCAAAAGAAGCTTGTATTAGCTCAAATGAAGCTTGTAAATTTAGTAAAATGAGGATTGTTCAAAAACATCTACAATTTTTGAAAAATCTGTGCATCAAAATTATAAATCCTCCACTACCATGAAGTACATAGAAAAATAAAAAATCATGCTAAATTAAAGTTTGTATGCTTAATAATGAGGTGTCTAAAGTTTAAATGTATAAATAAAAAACCTAGAGGTGAAGGTGCTATATAGAGAGGATTTATTTTATGAGACTAAACCATCTTATCATCCATGAAACCACTTCTTGGAGTGCTTACAACTTCTTTTGGGATAATTTTTTTTATATGAGAAAAGTTGCTTAAGGATTTTGAGAATAACTTTTTGTTTAGAAACTACATAGAAAGAAGAATACCACCTTAGAAAAGTGGAAACCCACCTATGTTTAGGTATAATACTACTTACAAGGGTCAAACAGTAGTTTATGGGATAGCAACTTGGTTGGAGTCACAATTTGGAGAATCACTACAATAAAATAGTTGGCAGTAGTTTATGTGGGTGGTTGGATATATAACAACCACCTATGGAAATCATGGTCGATATTTACAACCATAGTTTCTTAGTGATGATCTCATAGTCAATGAGGAACCTCCCTATAATGAATGCCATTAACAATGTAATTTGAAAGTGTATGATCTATACTAAAAACTTAAATCCCCAAATATATTTCAAACCTTAGTAGATTTGTAATAGATTAATTTATTCAAAAATAAATTCAACATATATCTATTGAAACCTTAGTATATGAAAATTGATAATTAATACACAAAAATACTCATTACCTTGTACTAATTTGCAAACAATTGCACAAGCAAGGATGTTAATTGTGTAGTGAATATATTATGATTTACACTAGTGGGAAAAATAATTCCTTAGGGTCCTAGGCCAAGTGCTAAAAGTGGATGATTTGATAGGATTTCTAGGGTTTTTGGGTTCTCTAGATGTAATGGTGAGGTCAAATTTGACCCAAAATGCACCACAATCTTGTAGGGAAAGTTGAGTGCGGAAACACCTTCCTAATGCCGATTCTTAGAAGAGAAATGTAGATATGTTATTCAATTTCAAGTTACAGTTCATTAAGATGCACACTAACAGAATAATAGAGTAGACAAATTCAACACAATCACAGAACGAACACCAGATTTACGTGGGAAAACCCTTACGGGAGAAAAACTACTTCAACAACAATTATAGTAAATAACAATTACATACAAAGTTATAGACTATGCTTCTAGATGTTAATTCATAGTATCTACTTCAACAACATTACATTTTCCTGATCAACCTCGCTTTAGTTCAATTCAAACAACACAATACTCACCCACTGTTACAGAACGTGCAATGTTGATACAACATTTGTTCTACATTCCAAAACCACCAAGGAACTATTTGATTCAAATTCCATATGCAACTGTACACAAATTGTCTAATTGTCAATACCCATCAAGCTGTTGATGAGACTTCATCCACACTCTCTTTGAACCCTCAAAGTCATATCAACATCCACACTGTTTTCCAAATTGTACATCACTTAGCCAATCACTGTTGTCCCGCAAAAGTCACTTGGGACCCACCTCAAGAGACGCGGGCTAGTGAGGGCTGTTGGATAATTCTAATCACAATCGCTAATCAAAATTATATATATATATATCACCATATCAATGAGACAATGCATCGTCTCCCACCGATATAAGGATGTCACTCCAATGAGGATCATATCGCTCCATGTGGTCGCTACTGTCATGTCACTACCATAGACCATCGGCTTATTGGCTCATTGAAGAGACTTTAGTTAGGGTCCCATCGATATCATGAAGTCCTACTGATGAGAGCCCTTTACACCGCGCTCACACTGTTCCATCAGTCCATTGAGGAGACCTTGGAAGAAGTCCCCCCGAAAACTTCAAGTCACCCTAGTGGAGGTTCTATCAGTGCATCGAGGAGACCCTAGTTAGGGTCCCTTCAAAGTCCATGACTCCCACCGAAAATATTAACTCCCATTGATAGAGAATACACCACGCTGAATGGAAAGTCATCAGTCCATCGAGGAGACTATGAATAAGGTCTCATTGACGAAGGAGAGTTAGCTCGATAAGGAAGGTAAACTCAATGCTGCAAAGGTACAACACAAACCAGTAAGTTGCATGATTTCTAACATGCTCCCACTTGATGAAGACTTACTGGCTTCTTCAAACCTCAAAGTTAGTGAATATCATAGGCCCCAAGGCCCATAGAACTAGCACACCACCTGTACTTGTCTGTGCTCATAGGTTTAGTCAATGCATCCGTGACATTTTCCAGAGTATCCACTTTTTCCATATTAACCTTTCCATCCTCCACCATATCATGAACAAAATGTTACTGAATATCGATATGCTTTGTCCTAGCATGAAAAGTGGGATTTTTTTCCAAACAAATAGCACTCTTACTATCACAGTAAATACTAATCTACCCTACATTAAACCCAATATCAGAACACAAACCTCTAAGCCAAAAAAACTTCCTTCCAAGCGTGTGTTGCTACCATGTACTATGCTTCAATAGTAGATAAAGTAACTATAGCCTACTGCTTCGTCATCCAACTAACAACACCACCAAATAATGTGAAAATGTATCCACTGGTGGACCTTCTACTATTAATGTCCCCTGCCCAATCAAAATCCACATATCCACAAATGCTAATTGAACTCTGTGATCCAATTGAGTGACCATGATAACATAAAGCATACTCAAAGGTTCCCTTCAAATACCTAAAATTTTTTTTCACAACATCCCAATGCGGCTTCCCTAGATTAGCCGTAAACCGACTAAGTACTCCCACTGCTTAGTCAATGTCTAGCCTAATATAGACCATTGTGTACATTAAACTGCCAACCGCACTTGCATTAGGTACATTTGTCATGTCCTCCATCTCAGTAGGAGATTTTGGACAATCTTCAATAGATAGTTTTGTTCCCTGTAACATTGGAACAATTAACTGCTTGCAATCTGTCATGTTAAACCTCTCAAGGACAACATTGATATACTTACTTTGAGTGAGCCAAAGTTCTCTACCATCTCTATCCCTTCTAATTTCCATCCCCAAAATATACCTTGTTGCACCTAAATATTTCATTTCAAACTGTGCTAACAACTGAGATTTTAAATAAGAAATCATACCCTTGATACTCCCAAATAATAACATGTCATCCACATACAGGGATATAATAAGTAACCAACCATTTTCGGATTTAAAATACATACAATGATTTAATTTTGATCTTACAAATCCCAATGACAACACAAACATGTCAAAATTTTGGTACCACATTCTAGGTAATTATTTTAAACCATACAAAGATTTCTTTAACTTGCAAACTAGATTTTCTTTACCTCTTTCAACGAAGTGCTCCGACTGGGACATATAAATCTCTTCTTCCAGATCTCCATGAAGAAACACTATCTTCACATCCATCTACTCAATCTTTAAGTCATACATAGCTACAAGTGACAATATAAATCTAATAGATGTCAACTTAGCTACAAGAGAAAATATTTCTCCATAATCAATCCCTCTACCTGGGAATAACCTTTCACGACCAACCTAGCTTTATAAATCTCTACATAGCCGTCTAGACCAATTTTCTTTTTAAATACCCATTTACAGCCAATAGGCTTTCAACCTTCAAGCAAAGGTACCAAATCCCATGTTTCATTCTTTTTCAATGATGCCATTTCTTCATTCATGGCCTCTAACCAGGAATTTGAATTAGACATTTTAATTGCCTCTTTCACAATCCTAGGCTCATCAGTGCTAGTAATCAAATCATAGGTACAACTCGAATCCAACATGGAATATCCATACCTTTCAGGTTTTCATCTTTCGCGTGTAGATCTCCTCACAGACTGAGACTGAGGTTTTGGTTCTTCTTGTTCAAAAATCTCAGAATTGGATGAGCTCTCCTCAAATTTAGGTACATGGTGTTCGCATTTCCTCTTTTTTTGGAGTTAGAGGAATTTCAACTACATCTTTTTCCTTCTCTTTCATCTTTGACTGCAGATCCCCTGTAGAAGGTTTCAACTCACGAAAGATTACACTTCTGTTGTATACTACCTTCTTAGTAATAGGATTCCAAAGCTTGTATCCTTTCACACCAATGCCATAGCCAATGAAGACACACTTTACAACCTTGTTTTCCAATTTAGATCTTTTCTCATTAGGCACATATGCATATGCCTCACAACCAAAGACTCGAATATGTCTCAGAGAGGGATTCTTACCAGACCATGCTTCCATAGGCATTTTTTCCACGAGCATTGAAGAGGGAGATCGATTTACCAAGTAACATGTTGTAGCCATTGCTTCAACCTAAAAATTATGCTTCATACCAAAACTACTCAACATTCTTCTTTCCCTTTCCATCAATGTTTTGTTTAACCTTTCAGTGACTCCATTCTGCTGTGGAGTGTAAGGTGTAGTTTTATGCCTTTTAATCCCATGGTCTTTGCAATATCTTTCAAAAACTACAAAATAAAATTCACCGCCATTATCCGTCCTCAAGCATTTAACTTTCCTTCCAGTCTAATTTTCAACCGAGTTTTTAAACTCCTTAAATCGACTAAAGAATTCTAATTTACTTTTTAGAAAATAGACAAGTGCCCTTCTCGAATAATCATTTATAAATGAAACATAGTATTTAGACTTCGATAACGAAGGAACATTCACTGGACCAAATACATTAGAGTGAACATAGTCCAATATACTAGAAGATTTATGAGGACTAGAATAAAAAGAAACATGGTGTTGCTTTCCATAAATGCAATGTTCCCAAAAATCAAACTCTAGGTTACAATCATCAAGCCCTTCAACCAAGTTTTTATTTTTCAAGGATTTTAAACCTTTTTCTCCTATGACTGAGTCTATGATGCCACAACATGGTTTTCTTTGCTAGGAGTTTCACCTCCAAAGAGTTTTCCCCCAGAGGAACAACGTTCTCCTTCCCTACACGAGCAATTTTTTTTGACTTTGTAGAGACATTGTTACATTGAACAACACGTGCATCCAACTTGTAAAGAGTGCTAATACGTGCACCCTTGGCCAACACCATTGAGCCTCTAATCATTTTGCAACCACCACTCAAGAATGAAACTTGCACACCAACATCATTCAGCTTACTAACAGAAAGTAAATTATGGGCCAGACTTGGTATGTGCATTATGCCATCAATTCCTTTGATTCTTCCATCAAGAAATTGAATTTTGACTCTTCCATGACCAATAATTTCAAGAGACGAGTCACTTGCCAAATACACCTTTCCACTAGCATACTTTTCATACTTCATGAACCAATCTCTGTGAGATGTCATGTGAAAAGATGCACCTGAGTCAATCAACTAGACATCATCTGATGCCTAGGTCACTAAGGAAACAATGAAGGAATCTGTATCACTCTGAGAAGAATCGTTATCCGAAGAGTTGTTGTTCTTCTTCTTTTTCTCCTCTTGCAATCCTTTCGGATATGTCTAGTCTACCCACAATTCTAGAATTTCACCATGAAATTCTTGCCTGGAGACTTTGATCTCCCTTCAGACTTGGATTTATAATTTTTATCTTTCTTCTTACTTCTATCCTTTGATATGCCTCAAACAATAAGAGCCTCCTTGGCCATCTTAGAATATTTCCTTCGCATTTCTTCTAAAAATAACAAAGCAACCATGTCTTCCATTTTGAAGTGGTTGTTGTACTTCCAATAGCCATCACTATATGGTCCCATGTGTTAGGCAAGGAACACAACAAAATCATACAACAATCCTTGTCATCAATCTTTACACCTACAAATGCTAACTGAGCAACAATCATGTTAAATGAATTTAGATGATTTGCTACAGATGCACCTTCCTCCATCTTCAAAGAGTATAACTTCTTCCTTAGGAATAACTTATTTACCAAAGACTTTCCCTAATAAATATCACCAAGTTTCTTCCATAATGAAGATGTAGTCTTCTCCTCATGGACGTTCAAGAGAACAAAGTCTACCAAATAGTCTTATCAACCCTCTATCTTTTCTATCTGTGAGGTCCCAATCTTCTTGTTTCATGCATGATGGTTAAGTTCCTGACACAACAATCCAAAGATCTCTATCTACCAACTAGTCTTCCATTTTGAGTTTCCACAACTCAAAAATTCCACCATTGAACTTTTCAATTTCTACTCTTCTTGATGTGCTTTCCATCTCAATCTATAATCTAGACTACTAGTTTCCTCTGCAAGACTCCCACTGCAGAATTAGCACAAAAAAACCCGTCCTACCCACAAGGATAACACAAGTGGACAGGCTCTGATACCACTTGTAGGGAAAGTTGAGTGCGAAAATGCCTTCCTAATGCCAATTCTTAGAAGAGAAATGCAAATGTCATTCAATTTCAAGTTACAATTCATTAAGATGCACATTAATAGAATAACAAAGTAGACAAATTCAACACAATCACAGAACGAACACCAGATTTATGTGGGAAAACCCTTATGGGAGAAAAACCCACACACCAAGCAAAATATCTTCGTATTACAGTGAATAACAATTACATACAAAGTTACAAACTATGCTTCCAGATGTTAATTCACAGTATCTATTCTAACAACATTACATTTTCCTGATCAACCTCGCTTCAGTTCAATTCAAACAACATAGTACTCACCCATCATTATAGAACATACAATGTTGATGCAACATTCGTTCTACATTCCAAAACCACCAAGGAACTATTCGATTCAAATTCCATATACAACTGTACACAAACTATCTAATTGTCAATACTTGTCGAGCTGTCGATGAGACTTCATCCAAACTCTCTCCAAGCCCTCAAAGTCATATTGACATCCACACAGTTCACCAAATCGTACATCGCTTAGCCAATCCCTGTTCTCCAGCAAAAGTCACTTGTGACCCACCACAAGAGACACGGGCTAGTGGGGGCCATTAGATCATTCTAATCACAATTGTTGATCAGAATATATATATATGTGTGTGTGTGTGTGTGTGTGTGTGTATGTATATATATATCATCATATCAATGACACAATACATCATCTTTGACCGATATAAGGATGTCACTTTGATGAGTATCATACTGCTCCATGTGGTCCCTACTGCCATGTCACTACCATAGACCACTGGCTTATCGGCTCGTCGAAGGAACTTTAGTTAGAGTCCCATCGATATCATGAAGTCCTATCGATGAGAGCCCTTTACACTGTGCTCACACTGTTCCGTTGGTCCATCGAGGAGACCCTAGAACAATTCCCCCCGAAAACTTCAAGTCACCCCAATGGAGGTTCTATCAGTGCATTGAGGAGACCCCAGTGAGGGTCCCTTCGAAGTCCATGACTCCCACTGAAAATATTAACTCCTGTTGACAAAGAATACACCACACCGAATGGAATGTCATTGGTCCATCGAGGAGACTATGAATAAGGTCTCATCGATGAAGGAGAGTTAGCCCAATAAGGAAAGTAAACTCAATGCTGCAAAGGTAGAACACAAACCATTAAGTTGAGGCACGATTTTCAACAAATCTACATGAACTATATAATATTGTAAGCACCTCTTCACTTCAAACTTGCATAGATTTGGCCTCCAATGTCCAATTAGGATAAAATATAAGGTAAGATTGATGATTTCAAATACTTTTGATGTAATGATGAGCTCCAATAAGATCCACTAATCTTCAAATCATACATTCAACCCAAATCTATGAATAATAACCTTTGATCATCAATAGAGATGGAAATGCTTTGGATCACCCAAAATTTTCTAATACCATGTAAAATTTAGTACAAAATGCTTTGATACCATGTAAGATTTTCCAATGGAGGCAAAAATCCTAAGATATTGATGAAAAGAGCAACCACAATATTAGAATCATGAAGATGATTAAACATTACAAAATATAATATAATTTAGCTATTCCAAAATAAGAATACAATATTATAAGATGAGATGATTAAGAGTTAGCTAGAGGTGAGCATATATAGGATATTCCACCAAGTGGGAAGTACTCAACCAATGTTGGATAAAGAATATGTAGTCACATGTGTAGTACATCTTCACAAATTATGAAAAATATAACCATAATTGTTAAATAAAAGTACAACCCACCCAAGTAGATATCTACCTAAGTAAGCCTAGCTCATCCTAAATGTATAACATGCAATAAACTAAATAATTAAATGTAAAAAATAAATATAAACAACATGCTCTATTGAATAGATAATTTCCCCTATGGGATGTGCTCTAATTGGTATTAAATTGAGTTATTTTTTTTTCCTAATTTTTAAAGTATCTTGTGTGCATGCCTTTTTTCATTTTATTGTAAATTGAAACAAAGAAAAAGGTATAAAATGTGTTATGATGCAATGCATGTGTATGAGGGTTTCAATGATGGAATGACCTAAATGTTTGAACACACCCTTACACTTTCCCTAATTTCATTAGAAAAAAAGATTTCCCAAGGATAGGATTGACTTTCAACCTTGAGGTGAGTCAACCCTATGATGAATGTCTGCTATTTTCTTATGACATAAATAACTGATTGACACTTTTGGGAGATAATTTCAAATGTATTAGCAAACTGCATTGCATGACCTAACACTTGAAATGTAGAATATTATGATAATAGAAATAGAAATGATAATTTGCAAGCAAATCTAAGAAGGGAAAAATGGTGTCCACCTGACCTAAAAACTGGGTTTTGAGCTTTGTAGTAAGACTTGTTCACCCAAGGGTGAATGAGTCTTGGTGTCCCTTTTTGAAACTTCAAAAGCTGAATTTGTAGCCCTCGATTTGCACTCTACTCTTATACTTGCAAATCATGACTTTCGGATCCGAACCTGTAGCAAATCTATGAAAGAAAATGTTGTTTTGTGTGTATGGGGGTTTTCCTCGGTCAAAACCCAAGTTTGGTAATTAAACCTTGATGAATGATATATATTTGATAAATGATAGTGTGTGCAAGCCCAAACCTTAAGTGCATCTAAGGTTTTTTATGAACTAATATGAAAAGAAACCCTACTCAATTGCATCAGAGCATGATTCCTATATGACAACATGATAAATGATAAAGATCCAATTAGGGAGAAGTAAAAACACCCTAATAGATATGAAATATGATAATACCTTGTTGTATTTTTCTAGTAGAATGAAGATTGAAGATGTAATCACTAGGAAACAAGTCACTAGGTTAAGGAAAATTGCCCAATGCATCTCCCAAACCTAGAATCCATCATGATCCACCATAGGCATCAAACTTCAATCATAAACAATGCTTGATCAAGTCTTTGACAAAATGAGCTTGAAGATCTGCAAATATAAACAAAATGATACTCCAAGACTTCAACTTTGCTTGCTTGAATGATCTTCAAAAGTTCTCTTTTCTTGCTTGTCCAAATCTAGTTTGAAATGACGAAAAGACTAGGATTTATAGGATTCTTCACTAATTTCCCAAATAGTAGATCTTGATGGTTGACATTTGAAACTTGAATTTGAGACTTCAAAATACCACAAAAAACATATTTAAAAATTGGGTCCTAGGATTTAAAGGGGACCCATTTTCCCTTGGGCGAATGGTTCGTAGGACCTAAATCTAGGACACAAAATTCCTGAGGTGTTTAAATTAATGTTGGAAATTGTTTAATATAGGTTTAATTTTTAGAAAATGAGAATAATAAGGCTTTGGAATGCATAATTTGGCCAATTAAAAGCTTAATTAATTCCAATTAATTAAGGGGATGCAAACATAGCGTGAAATTGTAAAGGTGTACAATTTTCTACACTACATTTAGCCCCCACTTTAGTGAGAGTATGAGGACACACTCAAACTCACACTAAATTAGACAAATAAGTAAAAAGAGGTCTAATTGTACAATTGTTGGAAAAATAAGATGACAAGGATCAAGGAGGATGATCAAGTCCCCAAAATTTGAGATCTGATGGAAAACCAACAAAGACACAAAGAGACACAGGCACACAACAATGACACAAGATACATAATCATATAATGTCAAAATTAATGCAAAGATAAAAGGAAAGGAAAAGGGATGGATCAAGCCTCGACTATTTGTCCAAAAGGTATGGATCAAGCCTAAACTATTTGTCCAAAAATATGCTCACAAGGGCTAGTGTAGTCCGATATACATTAGGTGATCCCCAAGGCAATAAGATGAGAAAAACACACTAGGTTTACAAGGTGTGAACTCGCAGAAAGGTGGTAGATGGACAATTCATTCTAGGTCTACAAGCTCCCATATGTCAACCATACCAAAAGTTATACTTCCTGATAACTTTGATAAGGTGCCACACAAGATGGTCATAGGTTTCACAAGGCACCACTAGCAAGCAAAGTGTTATGCTTGATGGCCAGGAATTAGTTTAGGATAGTCAAAGGGGTTTCGCTTAGAGGACTAGTTAAGGGATAAAAGACTTGCACCTTAGAGAATGCAAGCCATAGCATTACCACTAAGAGGAATGTCATATTCCAAGAAAGGTCACACTCTTGAAGGACATCAAACCCAATGTCACCACCAAGAAGACACATCACATGAAATAAGAAGACCACACTTTAAATAAAGTCATGTCATTATGCAAGCAATGAGCGGGAGGCTTAATTCCCCCACTTTAAATTGCTAAATGCCAGGCTGTGAGCAATTAATTTAAAGTAAAATATGATAAAGGCCAATACATGAGAGTTTATTTGGAAATCCCTATGCCAAACATATGTTTTCAAATGAAGCTACGTTATGGAAAGGAGGTTTCCCCCCATATGTAATCCTAAGATAACGCATAAGCCTGGATCTATGGATTTGGGGTTAGCATATGTCTTTACTA
>VDFB02299528.1:0-10323 GCA_007258455.2 Sequoia sempervirens
TGGAAGACCCCTAGTGGCATTTCTACCAGATCAAGAGCCAAGGCAGACTGTGGAGCAGTAAAGAACTCAAGAGGTAAAAAGTCTTCGAAAAAGAAAAGAGAGTTGAACAGTTTTCAGGATATAGCGGATGGTTCTCAGAAAGCCATCCTGGAATGTCTTAACTCCCCTGGTATCTAATGAGGATTATGTCCTGGAATATCAGGGGACTCAATAGCCCCCACAAGCAGGATTTTCTCTGCAATTTCATTAGAGATAACAAGCCGAATATTCTTCTAATTCAAGAAACTAAAATGTCAAAGGAGAAAATTGAAAAGATGAAACTTTTCCAGTATTACAGTAACCAGGGTAATAACTCGAGTGGAGCTTCTGGAGGCATTGAAACTTTTTGGAATAGCCACATAATCAGAGGTGATCCGATCTTGGAAGGTACGAATCATATAGCCACTAGATTTACACATATAAGAGATAACTTCAGCTAGATTCAAGTGAATATATATGCTCCTAATGGAAAAGGAATGAGAAAATCTTTTTGGTTGGAATTAGCTGCCTTTAGGAGGATTTTTTATAGAGAAGCTTGGATTGTAATGGGGGATTTCAACACTCCCCTAATGAATGGAGAAAAATTTGGGGGATCCCAGATCAATCTGGAAAGCAAAGAGGATCTTCAAAATTTCATTCATAATCAAGGATTGATCAACATGGATCTACAAGGAGCCTCCTTTACCTGGTCTAATTGCAGAAAGAGGTCGGATCTCATACATGTCATATTAGATAGATCTTTAATTTCCAATCATTGGTTCTTTGACTATTACTGTTCCCTTAGAGCTCTTACTAGAATAGGTTCTGATCATTTTCCTATCAGTTTCACAATGGATCCAATAAAAAAGAAGAGGAACACTCCTTTCAAATTTGAAAAAATGTGGATCTCTCACCCTACTCTTAAAGAGGAAATAAGGAAATGGTGGAATATAAGAATTCAAGGAATTTATATGTTCAGAGTTGCTAAAAAGTTAAGGGAAGTGAAATGCAATTTAAAAAAATGAAAAAAGGAATCTTTTGGGAACATATTTAGGATTAAGTCTAATCTCTAGATGGAATTGGGAGAAGTGCAATTTAAAATTCAGAAGGAGGGCTATTTGAATGATACTAAGGAAAAAGAGAATGAGATCCTTACGAAGATGCATGACATAATTGGAAAGGAAGAGGAGTTATGGAGACAAAGATCTAGAGCTCTTTGGTTATTTGCAGGAGATAGAAACAATAGGTACTTTCATCTTTCAGCTTCAAAACACAAAGCTGTAAACAAAATATCTCAAATTGAAGTGAATGGAACCAAGTATGAGGAGGAGGAGGCTATTAGAAAGCAGGCGAGTTCCTTCTTTAAACACCTTCTCTCGGCCAGTGAGGAAATAAACCAAAATGAGCAGGATCAATTAGTGGAAGCTATACCAGGAATTATCAACCAGGAAAATAACTATTTTTTGATAACTATCCCCACCAACGAGGAAGTCAAGCGGGCTGTATTTTCCTTTGAAGGGAGTAAAGCTCCGGGGCCTGATGGTTTCCGTTTATTTTTCTTTCAATGACTTTGGGAGATTGTTGAAGAAGATGTAGTAAATGCCGTCAAAGAATTTTTTGGCTCCAAAAATCTTCTAAAAGAATTAAATGCTACCTTCTTGGTTCTTATTCCCAAGAAACCTAGAGCTAATAATTTTGAGGCTTTTAGGCCTATAAGCCTCTATAATTCCTTATACAAAATCATCTCCAAGGTCTTAACCTCTAGATTCTTAACTCTTTTGCCTTCCTTGATTTCTCCTCAACAGAACGACTTTGTCCCTGGTAGACAAATTCTTGACTCTATTGTTACGGTTCATGAGAATATTCACTCCTTAGTTGAGTTGAAGACTGAAATCTTTTTATTAAAGCTCAATATTTCAAAAGCTTATGATAGAGTTGACTAGACTTTCTTACTTAAAATTTTAAAGGATTTTGGTTTCTGTAACAGGGTTATCCAAATGGTGGAACAACTTGTGTCCACGACTTCCATATCGATTATGGTCAACAGATCCCCCACCTCCTTTTTCCATAGCACCAGAGGTCTAAGACAAGGTGATCCTATCTCTCCAATTTTATTCACTATTATGGCTGAAAGTCTAAGCAAGAACCTAAAAAAATTGGTTGACTTCAATTTTCTTTCTAGTCTTAAACCTTCCTCGGGCAATCTAGTGTGTTCCCATCAACAATTTGTTGATGACACTATGCTTATGGGTAAAGCCATGGTGGATGAAGGAAAAACCATAAAACAGTTGCTTGATAAGTATGGGAGAGTTTCTAGATAGCTGATCAATAATAAGAAAAGCTTGTTGTTCTTCTTCAACACTCTGGATCATAGACAGGCTAAAATTGCTAGAATCCTAGGTTGCAGAGTGGATTCCTTTCCTGCCACCTACCTTGGTTTACCCTTAAGTTTGAAACCTCCAGAGTCATTCTGGCTCTTGTTGGTTAAAAGATTCAGTAAGAAGCTCATGAGCTGTAAAGGAGCCATGCTAAGTCAAGCCGGAAAACTTCAGCTACTCAAAGCCTCTCTCCAAAATTTGCCTATCTATGCCCTAAGTCTATTTAAGATTCCTGCTAAATTTTCTGATGCCATTGAAAAAATCCAAAAAAGATTTCTATGGTCGGGTGTTGAGGAAAAAAAGAGACTCCCCTTAATTGGTTGGAATATGGTTTGTAGACCTAAAAAGGCTGGAGGACTTGGTTTAAGAAGAATTAGAACAGTTAACAAAATCCTCCTTGCTAAACAAATTTGGAGAATCTCCTCTTCTTCTGGGGAGTGGATTGATATCCTGGCTAGCAAATACTTAGAAAACAACTGTTCTTCCATTATTAAGAAGGACCTCCACCTTCTTCCCAGAGGGTCAACATGCTGGATAATATAATCATTGGAAAAAAGATTGTGGATGATGGTATTGGTTGGCAAGTTAGAAATGGTCATCATACTAGATTTTGGGAGGACAAATAGCTTTTAAAGGAGCCCATTATAAAAATCAACTCCTTCAGCAAATGGGCAGAGACCTGCAAGGAACGGTTCAAAAATTATTTGAAAGATTACAGAGCGAATGGTAAGTGGGTGGACTTATGCAGTGTTAGTCAGGCTTTGGATCCTATCCAATCTTCTCTGATGGCTATTAGAATTAATTCTAAGCAGCTGGATGACTACGTGGTTTGGATAGATGATCCCTCTGGCAATTTTTTCGTGTCTTCTACTTTTGCCAGGATTACTTCTTCTTTGGACTGTCCTCCCTTCTGGTCTAAAGCTTGGTTTAAACTTTTGATACCAAAAATCAATATATTTTTCTGGATCCTTCTCCAAAACAAGGTGCTCATGATTGATAACCTGTGTAAACACAGATTTCAAATTCCTAATAGATGCTTTCTTTGTAAGATGGAGGCTGAATTAGTGCGTCACGTATTCCTTCATTGCTCTTTTGCTGCTTCTATCTAGGGAAAAATATTAGGTTATGGCACCTCCCTTGGGTCTTCCCTTCGTCCATTGAAGACTTCTTCACTCAATGGAAAGCTCTGACAAGAAATCCTATGCTCAGATCTTTATGGGATTTAACATTCCCTCATGTTGCTTGGGGCCTCTAGAAAGAACGCAACAATAGAATTTATAGAGGTAAAGAAGCCTCTGAGGAAATTGTCTTTGATAAAATTGTTAGATTTCTGAAGGAAAATTTCAATGGTTTGGTTCAGAAGGATAGCATGTCCTTGAAAGCGGAGCACTCGCTCTATGACCTTACTGTTGCTAAGGAGTGGAACATAAGTCTTGTTCTGTCTAGAACATCAATGATAGCCAAGAAGGATAGGGAGGGTGTTTGCTGGTCTTTTCCGCCAAACAGTTGGATCAAAACTAACTTTGATGGTGTGGAAAAAGGTAGTCTGGGGGCGGCGGGCTGTGGTGGAGTTATAAGGGACTCCTTTAGCAATTTCATTGGAGCGATGACCTCTCCTCTTGGCTCCCAGACTAATCATTTGGCAGAGGCTGCTAGAGCTTTTCACATCATAAATTTAGCCCAAAGTCTTAACATCAAACATCTGTGGCTTGAAGGAGACTCCAAAAACATAATCGACTGCCTAAAGGGAAAGTCTCCCCCCTCGTGGACCATTAAGTCATGGATTGAGGATGCCAAATTGACTTTGGCTAAATTTGATAAAGTTAAAATATCACATGCTTACAGAGAAGCCCAGAGAGTAATGATGAGCGTACCTGGCTTAATACAAGTGATCTAAACTCTAATGTTTGCACTCTATTAAATTATGATAAATCACATGGAAAAGCGATGTGTTATCCCTTTAATGAAGACAGATAAGACCTATCACATCACAATCATTAGATTGCATGGGACCGATCCTAGCAGATTAATCTGCAAGAAAGTTTTGCACACTTTGTGGGTTCTTAGTTGTGGCGGGGCCAATTTTAGTAAAGCTTTCGTTTGGGTCTACCTCACTATGTCGGTTGAGATGGGAGGAGACAGAAAGCAAATTGAGCCGGAAAGCTATGAAACACACATGAAAAATGCCAAGGCCTAGGAAAAAGTTAAAAGCGGAGGGTTTCTTCCTTTCCTAGAGAAGCTCCATGGCTCCATCCAGGAGGCTACAAACCTCTTTGTTAAAAAATGGAATAATGATAACTTGACCTTGTTTGGTAGGAATGTTGAGCTCACCGAAAATTTAATCGCAGATGTTACGGGCTTATCTACTGAAGGGAAGAATTTTTTCAGGGACAGGGCTTTTTCTGATGAAGCCATGATTAGATTTCCTAAAAAGGACAAAGAAAGGTTAAGCCTAGTCAAAATTGCTAGCAGCTACTTTGATGTTGATTCCATAAAGGCCATTTGGAGGAAGGTTCTGTGGGTCATCATGGAGTACATTATGGTGGATGGGCGCTTCACTAGAGTTTATGGCTACCACTTTACTCTTCTCAACCACTTCCGCCACAAGGTTAGGGTCTCTCTTCCCAATTATCTCTTCTGTTCCTTGAAGAAAAGCTTGGAGGATAATAAGAAAAACCCCAATAGATTCCCCATCTTGCATATTGGGTTAATAAGGTTGATTGTCGAGCATTTCCAAAACATGCACTTTATTATCTTAGTAGCTCACTCTGAACTCACGAGGAATAGCTGACCACAGGCCTAGTGTTGAGCTTGAGCTTGATATCCCTCCCTTTTTGAATAGCTCCTTTCATGTAAGAAACCCTAGGCTAAAAGTCTTGTTCCTATGAAGAATCCTTTGACTCAGTAGAATTAAGCCAACAAAATTATGGTTAGTGTTGAACCTTTGCTGGAAAAACATGCTAAATATGATTCCCTTGGTACTCCTAACCTTGAGAGAGGCCCAGATCCTAATATCCCGGTGATGTGCCCTCTAGATTTTACAGACCTATGTATACAAAGCCAACTCACAGGAGTCCCACTTCAAACTCTTGGTGAAATTTCACTAAAATTAATGAGTTGAAGAGTGGAGTGGAGCCCTTCAAAGTAAGATCAAAGAACTGGTTGCTAAAATTGCTGACATTGAAAAGAAAGATGTGGACAGGGGGGTCCATGGTCATAGTAACAGAGATATTGATTCTAAGGTTGATTATATAATGAATACCATCAAGACCGTCGCTGAGCAAAATAACAGAATGGCTAGACACAATGCCATTATCATTAACGCTATGGGTGAGAAGCTTGATAAAACCTAGCAGGGGTCTCCGGTGGTGGATTTGGAGGAAACAGAGGACAAAAGCTAAGACACAAACTTGGGCATTTCCAAAAGAACCAGAGCCAACCTGAAGTGTAAGGTCCCTCCTACTTCTAGGATGATTCAAACCTTTAAAAGGGTGTCAATGACATGTAGAAGCTGGAGGAGGAGACAGAGTCTATCCTCAAGACTCTGAAGTAATGGCTGGGGTTTATGTGCTTTCTTTGCTTTTCCTCTGTTTTGACCTTTTTGGTTTTGTTCAGTTGGTTGCTACTGATCTTTTCTAGGGCAGTTTGTTTTGTAGTTGGACTTCTTAGTCCTTCTTTTGTTTTGTTAACTTTGTGATTTTGGGTCCTTATAAAACACGTTTTACTGCTACACCAAAAACATCACCCTTCTTGATTAAATAAATCAATCCTTTATTTAATTAAGTATGAAATCACCTTTCATTCCTTTTTTATTTAAATAAATCAAAATATTCAAGTCAAAGGGGTCAAAGCATCTTAATCATCATTAAGCTAATCTAATCCTGAATAACCTAATCTAACCACCCATCATGTCCTCCAGCTTTTCCCCTTGCCAATAAATCAATTTATTGATTTATTAAAATCAACTTTATTTTGACATGGCATCTTTTGAGGAATATTCCCTCATGTTTTGAATTCAAAATCAATTGGCATATTACATCAGCAAGGCATTTATGGCTCTTACATGTCCATGCACAAGTCAAACTCAACATTACTCTCAAATTCAGATTTGAAATCTCCCTCTCTTTGGCACAGTAGCCAAAGAATATTGCTCATCCTCAAGCATGTAAATGCCATTTGACAAGTGGCCTCCTTTCATTGGCTTATCTTTAGTCCCACATTACTCTCTCATAAGCATTCTTTCAACTTGAGAATCTTTAAATAGAGGCTTCATCCTTCAAAAAATCCTCCACAACTCCACAAATCATCTACAAAGCTTATGCAAAGTCACTCTCTTCATTTGAGAACTGATTTTGTCCATCATTATCATCATTGGCATTATCAAGGGTTGGGAAAGGGCTATTTTTCACAATAGAACCAATCCACTATGGGATAGGGTTTGATTGATGTTATTGTGTGTTTTATTTAGTTTCTTGGATTCCTTTCATTACATGATTACCATGTTTCATTATTTCATAGGGATGCTTTTATTTTTCTTTGTGTTAAATAACAATGCTAATGTTTGTTTTGAGAAAATGCAGGATTTAGCATCCATAAAATGGCCTCCCAAGGATCTATCACCTCAGTTATTCCAAACATCTCTATCACTTTGATCATTCCAACCACCCCTATCACACTAATGATAACTCAAACCCTCACTACCATGATCGCTCCAAGCATATCTCAACCACTTGTCACCACATCCAACACAATTCCAAATCCACCACCACTACCACAAAACCAAACCTAGCAAGACAATATAACATTGCACTAAAAGCTCACCGGGCCTACCAAAAGGCCATCCTAACAATATCACGGCCACACACAACAAGCAAGACAAACAACAAGTCCAACTGCTTGAAGCCTCTCCGGGGCTGCCTAAGACCTCAAGCTACCCAACAAACACAAGAACAAACACAATAAATGACAACTGTTAAGAATAAGGATCAAGATCAATCCATCATTGAGCACCTTGAAGCTATGTCTACTTCATCCAATGATCAAATCAACATATGTCGAGAGTCACTTCTCAATCATGATCAAAATCCACCAACAATACCCAACAATGATCCAATTAAAGAAATGTCAACATCATTTGACCCTATGGTTGAGGACATTGGAAATCCCTCCACCACAATTGTTGAGAATAGTGATCAAAATCTCTCCATCAATGAGCACCTTGAAGATTTTTTCACCCCATCTGATGATCAACTCACCAAACATCAAGAGCCACTTTTTAGCGATTTATTTCAAGGAGTGTTAGGATTATTCGATCCTATTGACATAATGCACAATCCATCGACCAATGATCATATTGAAAATGTCTCTACATGGCCTTATGAGTTAGAGGACATATCTCAAGAATTTATTCCAAAGCATGATCAAAATATTTCACCAAAGGTTTGTGATGGTCCCTTCCAAGACATGTTGACTCTCTTTGACCTCATGGTTACAGATACTGAGAGAATCCTCAACTCGACACTTGATCCAAATTCACTCAAATATCAAGAGGATATTGAACCACTTACCATGCCTAATGATGATGTCCAAGAACCCTTTGTAAGCAATCAATCCTTTGAAATTGACCCATGTCAGGAACTTAATCCAAGGGACAATGTCGAAAGCAACTCTAAAATAATTCAAGATCAAGAATTTGTATCTTCAAGATACTACAATAATCTAATTGACATTCTCTTATATATGCAAGATGATCATATCCATGTAGCACATACTCCTCCATCTACCCATCAGATGCTTTCTATGGATGGACACGTAGATGATCTTCAGCTAGAAAAAGATTCTATTACACAAAAAGAGAAGATTATTAACTCCTAAAATTAAACTAAGTTGTTAGCATTGGGATCGGTATATCTGAATTTAGATGGAGAGGACATCAGGTATGCAAATATCCAACATTATCCGCTCAAGGCAACAAGTCAAATAGAATAGTATAATTCAGAGTTAGCGGGGTAGCAAATTTAAACGTCACCTACGACAGTCATTTATTAGAGAATGCATTCTAAACAGGAACCCTTAGAATAGGTAGAATCAAAGCATGAAGGTACTACTACCACCATACTGGGGGAAACTTCATCTCAAGCAAACATCAACATAGGGAGCATGAAGAATCCTTATGATGAAATCGATGTCAATACTACAACCAGGCAGGTCATGAATCTTCATCCACCCATCACCCCATCCAAAAATTGGGACCAACTTCGAAAGAAAGATTTGAACCAAAGTACGAAGAACATTATCAAAGAAAAAAATGTTGAGAAGCATAATAGACAAATCAAATACAAATGGATGCCAAAGAATACAAAGAAAGATCATCCCTATCAAACTCCATCAGTCAAATAAACTATGCGGAAAAAATAAAAAAGGGAAAAGTATCCATCAAAGATGTCTACAAAAGTAAAAGTAGTATTTTCAAGTGACATACAAAGTGTATCAAGCAGTTGGTCCTAATTCTATGCACACTTTCATATCCACCCATCATTTCTCAGCTTCCCAAGTTTGGAGAGTCAAAGATTCCAAAATGTCAACCAATCCATCTTTTATCCCTAAACACACTACATCCACACCTCTACGCATGATATCCAATTCTCAAATTGACCATATATTGGCAATGATCCTTTATCATAAGGATTTAGAAGGCATTCTATTGTGATGTGCGCATAAAGACAAAGTAAACTTCGGTATCAACAAAGTAGATCAAGAATCCCAAAAGTTGCATTCAACTGCACGTATCTTGGAAAAGAAACTTCTTCAAGCAAGCTATTGATGGCACATTATGATAGAGGCATCTACATCAACAACACCTTGTGATTTAGCATGAGCTTAAAATCTTTCAGAAAAATCAACAAAATCAAAAAATATGAAAATACAAAAAAATTAGAAGAGTTAGAAACAATAAAAGAAAAATGGAGTCCTCTAAAATTGGTATGTGCGGTCTTTGGACAAGACCATGATGAAAACCTAGAAAATAGGCGTCATGTGTAGAATCAAGCATCTACGTGCACCAGTTTAGGTGAAAACATCTCATGCCATCCATAAAAAATCCATCATTCCATCCATCTTATCCATAATAAATCTATTCATCCATAAACCATTTATGCAATCCATTCTCATCCATTTGCATCCATCAGCCTATTTATCTTGATCTTGATGAAATTTTACAGCACACTTTACGCTTTCTTATAATGGTAAGCATCTTAACATGGGTTTTTTTCATTGATCCTATCCTATGCAACATTATCTGAGCCTTGAAGCATTATCCAAATGAGCATTCTTTATCTGAACACCTTATCTTATCACAAGATAATCCTTGGCATCATTTTCTTACATTCCATATCCATCCATCCATACACCTATCTAGGCATCTATCCATAACATTCCATACATTGCTAGACACTAGGGGTAGATGTTTAGATCTCGCTTTAGGAACAAATATTGATCTATATCCTCCAACTTATGTGGTTATCCAAACATTGGAAAACATGAAATCAAATTGGTCAAAGCATTTGTGATCCAAAATCCAAATCACTAGCCCATGGCATATTTTGATGAGAAGACATTCCTTCTCAGTCTTCATCTTTCATCGAACATCGATCCAAACAATTGATATCAGTCACATCTAATTTGCATGTCAACATCACATCAAATCATTCAAACAAATTTTGTTCCAAATAAAGCTTCATCAACATCATCAATCAAATCCAATCAATCCATCATCTTGGGCTATCCATCCTAATCATTTTGTTGCTTAACACTATCCTTGCATTGTTGTGCATCCTTCACAATGTTATCATCATCAATCCTTGCATTGTTGTGCATCCTCAACAATGTTATTGTCATCAATCCTGATCAATCAAATCCTCGCATTGTT
>VDFB02299529.1:0-41990 GCA_007258455.2 Sequoia sempervirens
ACACAGGTGTAACCCTTAATTTGTTAGATTTAGGGTTTTTTAGGCCATTTCTTGACCAGGCAGTGATCTGTTTGCTTATTTTACCCACCAAATGAATTGGTGAAGACTCTTCCTCCCTTCCAACCCTTTGCAAAGACTCCTGCATCCACCACACACCTTGGGTTGCTAAGGGATTGAAACCTCTGCAACGTTAGGGCTTGGTTTCCACTGTTCTTTCCTAGCCGAGCACTGTCAGCTCACCTAGTAACAATCTTCCACCATGGTTTCCTGCCTCTTTAAGACTCCTAGACCTATCCTATTTATAGGCATGGAGCTTAGCCTCATTTCCCAAAGTCTATACACTAGGTATAGAGGAAAACAAAGGTCTAAGACTCCATTATTCATAGTTTGTCGGTCTGATCAGAATTTGAAAAGAAACAAAACTAACTAAAAGCAAAGCTATAAAATGTTGAGACAAGCTAATTACTGACTACACAAGGCTTGTAAGATAGTTATCATATGTTCCACACACTGCTCACAACCTAGAACTCTCCATTAACATAGTAAAAGAACTAAAGAACTAAAAAATAGAAAATTGCAAGAACTTCAATGTTTTCTCATGTGAACAGTAAACCCAAACAAATACAATGCTTGTTCCAACCCTCATTCCAGTTTGAGGAATACATTTTAAAGGCTTCCAAGGTTGTTATCTCTCTATTTGTCAGAATTAACCACCCTATTAGGCCAAAATTGCATAATTGCAACATTTTTCCTTTATTTCCCAAATTCTAGTGATTCCTAGTGAAACCAAATTGTGAAATTCACCCAATCTACCTTGAACTACTGAACCACATTCCTTCTAACATATCCTAACATCTTCTAACACAAAAAAAGATGGTCAACATGACCTTGAAGTATAAAAAACTCAAAATTGCTTCCTAGGCTTCCCAAATTGCCTAGTGTTTCCCAAATGCCTTCTAGGTGCTCCTGCACTAGGTTGTATTGGTATCCATACTCAGGTTGATGGTAGACATTTTGTTGGATGTGTTGTTGAGGGTATGCATTCTGATGTGGAACATGTTGCTAATGCTATGGGGAATACTATTGTCCTGGTGCTGCATAGTTTCAAGGAATATTGCTAGCATTTGGGGGTTGGGACCTTTGTAATGGCACATTAGCTAAGTGTGTTGTCTTGGGTTACCACCAGTATTATGAGGTACTTTTGAAGTACCTGGAGCAGCAGTATTCTGAGATATCCCCTGTGAATTGAGATTTCCATCTTGTTTATGTGGAGGGATATATTTTGGTGGCTTTGATGCCTGGATGTTTAATTATGCCAATTGTTGATCAAGCTTCTAGCTTTCTTGTATCATCTGTTGTCTCACTCTGAGTTGTTATTTTTTCCACTCTATATGTAGTTCAATCTCCTAGTTAGTCATACCATCAAATCCAATGACAGTATTATCAATGAACCCCTATGGGTTTTCTTCTCCTTGATGTGATGAGAATCCCCTATCATACTCCTCGTCTCTTCCTTCTTTCTTCTTCCATATGTTCCTCAAATTCATTCGCTTTTTGAGGGTCTGATCTAAAATTGAGGATATTATCATTTATATTGCTTCTTTCAAGGGGTGTTGAGGGATTTCCACCATCAGGGTGAAGTGGAGAGTTAAATGTTCTGAAGGTTTTCTCTGATGTATTCACACTATCTTCTAGTTGTTTAGATAATATTTCACCCTTATTTGTGTTATTTTTTCCATGAGATCCATGCTTATCTATCCACCTAACACTACTCTTCTTAGGACTCTCCTAGTGCAAATATCTTCTTCCATTCATATTGGATGATTTAATATATCTCTGGTGTCTATCGTCTATCCTTTATGTTCTGATATTTACTTTATTAGTCATAAAAATCCTTCAGAGTCACCACCTACTTTTCATAAGTAGGAAAATGATTGTGTTTATTCCCAATAGATTCTTCACCCTTCTATGATGTTTTTGAATGACTCTGATGGAAGGATAACATTCAAAATTGGCTTGGTCCCTAGCAAAGTCACCAATTTGTTGGGTCTCAAAAATGCAGGCTACAAATATTAAGAGGATGGAAGGCTCTATGATAAAACTTGCAATGTTTTTGAACCAACGAATGGAGTTAACCTATATGTTTGATGACTCCCTGCACTTCAGGCTTTGCTAAACCTAGTCAGGTGGACCTTGATAGCTGAAGTAGATCTAAGGATTGTGTGATTTAAATGGATTTTTAAGGATCCATCCATAGTGGGATAAAGTGTAGGATAGATTAAGGCTTGTTAACTACTCTTACTTGTAATGTGATAATTGGAAATTTTTAGAATATGAAAGTGGATAAGGTATAATGAAATGTGAAGTGGACTAGTTCCTTTTTGGGTAAGTAGATTCAATGAAGTTTTATGATAGGTGACTAGTATTGGTTACAGTTCTGATTGTTTGGCACTTATGTTTGTTTATACCTTGTATAAACGTGTGAAAATGTGACTGATATAGTTTACTTAATGATCCAATCGATCCTATTAGGCTACTATGACTTATTTAAAAGTATTTTAATCCTTCCTTGAAGGAACCAATCAAAAGAATCACACAATGACAACAAATGTGCATTGTTAAATGAATTATATCCTCAATTTGGATAACAAGATAATATCGAATTGGAGATAGTAGGGAAATCTTATCAATTATATGACTCTTCTTACTGATTTGAATGTTACTTCCAAGTTACTATAATCAATTAAAAGGATTTAATTATTTGATAGAAACCAATTAACTTTATTACACAATAACAACAAAAGCGTATGATGAAATTGAATATCAACTTGGATACACAAGCTCAAATAATAGATAAATAACAATGTGGAGATAGCCAAATAATTGTTCAAATCAATAAATAATAGACACCAATGTGAAGTCACACAGAATTAAATATCTTCTATTGATTTCTGCCAAAATTCATGCATGCGTCATGGTCCTTTACAATACAATCTACATGATATATATTATGAAAGTAATTTCTTATGTATATCTCTTTATTATCTCCTTTTTCAATCTTACTATTCAATCATCACTTGTCCATCTTATATAGCAATATCTTGAAGAGGGTATACCTCTTCACAAGTGTCTTTTGGGACTTTAACAACACATAAAATATTATCATTAAGCTTTAATGAGCCACAAATGGATTTGTGTAATATGATCTAGGTACTCTTGACTCAAGTGTGTATCAACATCCTCCGCAACATTCCTTTTCTAAATCCTCATGCACTATAGGTTGATCACATGTGTCATTTAAGATGAACACCTCATAAAGTACAATTTTGGATACATGTATGAAAGGTTCTCCTTGTGGGTTGCAAATGGCTTTAAGGTTTGGGTCATAATAGCTGGCCAAAAGTTTTATCAGGTCTATATTCACAAAGAAGTTGGGAACAACCAACTTTCCAAAATTGAAATTCCAAGGGTTACACACTGGTTCAAATCTACTTCTCTAACAATAATGAAACATGAAAAATTTGTATTCCCTAATGTGGGTCCACACATCACCTACATGTTTTCATTTATCTTCTAATATTTCTACATCATCCCTCAATTGTGCAGACCTTCTAGGTTTTGGCCCTAAACCAGGCAATTGATCAATGAGGTCTTGGTTTAGTTTTCATTCTTTTTTTTTCAATTCCATCCCTATTTTAGTTTTATTCTTCTTACTTTTAGACTGGCTACTTTCACCTTGTTGCTTCTTGTTTTTTGTTTTTGCAAAACATGAACTTTCCATCTTTTTTTTACAAGGTGGTAGAATTGAATTACAATATATCAACTACAGGGGTATTGTGTATTCTTACTTGTATATCTTTGGGTGCACTGAATTCCTTGACTTCTGCTCAATCTCCCATCCTTCTTTGCTACAACTCCTAAAACTTCTTTTAGTTCAATCTCTTGTCAATTAGAAACATTCATATAAGGTTCATTCATGTGACCACTAATGTCTGCCACTAGAAATGAATGCAACAATTTTTTTTAATTTTGAAATGTCAGAGTGATACAACAATATTGCACTAGTTAAACCTGTCTAGTCTCTGATCGATCTATGTGCTTTAGTTGGCACTCACTACAGAAACAAGTTTCACTGTATATCACAGGTAAATGGGAATGTCACCTTTTATATACTGGCTCTCGACATAGCCTCTACCGCCACCATTGGTACTCAAGAGTCTTTTCCCAAAACTTTCAGTTTCTATCATGAAACCATGGTTGAAGAGATCTGAGGAACTCAGTCTAATCATACATGTCCTTCCAATACAATGGTTTCATCAGTGAAATTATGTATGTTTCTTCTCCAATAAATTCTTCATCGATGTGATGCACAAGCTCGATGCGATCTAAATTTTTCGCTTTGACTAGCATGCTTTTACTAATAAGTTTTTCATCAGTGGAATGCTATGAACTGTCTTCCCGATTATGCACACCTATTATCTTTGGGGTCTTTGATCACTCTAACTTTATTAACCTCTTCCCAATATGAAAAAAATATTCAAATAAAGGGCTATGACTTGTTGATCGAAAAGGCATGCATATGATCTTCCCGATAAGGATCAATTTCTCTTAAAGTTTTGTTCAACTATGATTAGGGGGACACTTATATGCCGAAGGCCATATTCATGGGATCATGGGTCATTAGATGGATCTGGTCACATGAATTTCTAAACTTTATGAGATCAAATGTAACAATTAGTGAATAGGATTTTTAGTCCTAACAATACCCTCAAATGTGTCCTCCAAGTCAAAAATATGAGATTCTATGAACAATTGACTAATGTTCAAAAAATACGAATCCCAATTAGGAAGACAATGAAACACATGCTGTGATGAATCACTAGACATGGGTAATGAATCATCAACACAAAATGAATGGTCTTGTAGAACAAGAATGATGGGATTCTCAATTAATGACTCAGCACAATGAATCATTGAAGGAAAAGGTGCATCAGTTGTCCCTTATGGAGAAGAAGGAGCATCTAAAGAACCCTCATCATCCTCATTTAAATACTCAAAGTAATCCAAAACTTCAAACTCTGGGTGCATAGTAGCATGATCATAGGGTATCCTGTCTAAAAAGTGAAGAGGCACTAGACAATCTGAAACAAGATCATCTGGGAATGGCTAAGTATCAGGATCTCCATGTATTTCACAAATTTAAATCCAAAGAGTATATGGACACTCAAAATGATCAATGACATCTAAAATAGCATCATCAATATGCATTGTAATAACTCCTAGGACATGATGGATATGTGTAAGATCATGATGGGCCAAAATGTGTCGATATGATGGGTATTTGTAGGGTATGTGGCTGATGACTTTTTTCAACCCAAAATTAATGAAACAAAAGGGTTTTTGAAGAAGATTCTCAAATTTTCAACCAATATAAATTATGCTTTTACTTTGAATTTAATAAATATTTATTATTCATTTTCATTTGGAGTTACACTCAAGTCTTGATTGATAGGTCGATTGAAAACATCTATATTTCTAAAACAATATCACATTTTTGAATCTAAAACATGTGTCACATCTCTATGCTTTGCATACTATAGGATTAAAAAAATTGACATCATGAAGCCTTTGGACCAAGTTAAGGTAATGTCATGCCTTTATATTATTTAAAGTTGTAATAAAAATTCATACCACTCATTTACTTGGAAAAAAATTACTAAAAAATATGCATCACATCGAGACATGAGTCCTCTAATTATATCTAGAATCTTATAAAAAATATTATCATTTTATTGTGTTTAGGGTGGTCAGATAGACACCTACTTCTTATTTTTTCCCCTGAAATTTAAGTGCTACTCCGTTGAAATTTCAAATTCTCACCAAATAGATTTTTTTTTTGAAAAAAACCTAGTAGTTTAGAAACTACATTCAATTTGCTAGAGATTGTATTCTTACATATTTTTGAAATAATATATATAACTTATTCAAATTTTTACATAAGTTTCTTAACTCTATTTTTTTTAATTCTCATCACCACTTAAGGCCCTATTTTTTCCATGATGATCCTCCACATACCCTAATCCCTTTTGCAAGTCCATCCAAATTTATTATTATCTATACCAAGAAGGGGAACAAGATTATATAGGTATGGAAAAACTTGAAGCCATCGCAAGTTCTTCAATATATCATCTCTCCATTGTGTATAGTTCCCCCTTTCTAACATAATCATATCAAGATGTAATGAAAACCCCATATCAAGTATGATAAATCTCCAAAAATACAAAGATAGTAACCTAGAAACTCCCAAATATTGCAAATGAAGCAAGACCAATATCAAACATCAATGGATTAAAATCACCACCAAATAGAAAAATATGAGAGAAAATCCTCAACTGCTGCAAAGGTGATGAAAATACCTTTTTGTTGATATGTGGTTTGCAAAAATTAGCCTCCATTTGCAAAAGATATGCAAAAATGAAAAAAAAGCCTATAAAGGCACTTTTAGAATCTTCTAGAGCTCTTGGTCATAACATATGACCACATAATGCACAGGGGCTAAAATGTCTAGGCAAGCCTCACCAAACACCAAGAAACCTCCACCAATCTCCAAACCATTTCAAAACCTATGAGTCTTACTCACACCCATCATTCAAACCACAGTGCTATTTAAATAGAAAGAATGTCCTCCACGCAGCTAATGTGGGATAAATACCACAACAAGATTAAACAAGGAAACAAATATTTCACATGCCCAATAGTGAATGGTGAAATACCAAGAAACCCTACATGCCTAGTAGTGAAAAATCATGGCATCTAGGATAAAAAAAATGCACCAAAGAATAGGACTCCCAAATGTACAAGCCAAAATTCCCTACAAGGGTTGCAACCTCCTCTAGACTCGCTACTAAATAACAACACTTTTCCAACCAAAGAATTCATGCCACCTTCTTCAATGAAAATCAGGCATCTCCTCACTTGCAAAAGGTTGCAAAGTCTTGTTCACTGCATTCAAAATTACACCCACAACCTCTTTAACAAAAAATCGAGGACTCATAAAGATGGAATGAACTTCAATAGGAAAAATTTCCCCTTTTAGCATAGAAATGGGCCTCAGAATAAAAAGCTACACTCAAATAGACTACCTTGCAATGAGGAAAATCAACATGGGCCTTCAATTACAAATTCGTTAGCAACAAAAAACAACATAAATAGAAAATGAGGAAAAAATTCAAATGCCAGAAAAATGAAGATCTTGTAGATCTCCAATGAAAATTTTCATGAAGGAGTTGTAGTTGGGTTCCTCTGATACCATGTTAGAGAAACAAATTCCTAGGAGAAACCAATTGCACAAAGACCTTCACAAAAAGCGAGAGAGACATGAGGCCATTTCACCAAATAAGGAGTGAAATAAATGAGATGAATAATTTACATAATTTACATGCTTATAAAGCCATGAAAAACATAGACAGGTGAAAAACTACCCTATGGGAAAAACCACCCAAATAACCAAGGCATAATTATGCCTAAGTTAAAACTTAAGTCTAAGGTAAATGTAATTTACTCTAAAAATGTGATTAATCATGAAATACATATTATAGATATTCAAATAGAACCACCATACACAAGAGAACACCAGATTTACATGGAAAGTCTAATGAGGGAAAAACCACAGTGAGGATTAGCTTACAATATAAGTAATTTCAAAATCAACACAAAAGGGTCTCATTGCCGGAATAGGACACACTATCTAAAAAGGATCATAGCCAGGGCTCACTACCATAGAAACAATAGGAAGATAGAATATAAATGTTACATAGAGAAAAAAATTTCAATGTAATAAGGAATCCATGACAATGATCAAACACTTTCATAGTCTTGCATGAGAGATTTCAAACACCTTCAACTCACTACATTTAGGAATCCAATACTTTGAAGTTCACACTGCTCTACTCAAATTCACATCACACACACCACGCCCAATGATGTCGCATCTATCTTGCTTCCCTATTCACTCTCCCTCAACTCACAACAACTCCTATTATTTATATCAACCTCAACCTTAAACATCTTCTCCAGTGTTAGAATTCTATTGGTTGTATTTATAAATTCAAATTAGGTCAACACCCAAAATTAAGTCTCACAGGCCACACTACGCATCCATTAATACTTGAAATTTTTTGAATGTAGTGTAGACACCAAGTTGGCCATTACCCATGAAAAAACATTAAACATTAAGCACACACTTTTGAAACTTCCAATAAACCTAACCATGAATCCTCTTGACACAAATAAGATAACAACACCATTAACTCTCCTTTAAAACCAAAATTCCTAAAAAGAAATTGTATAGAAATGTGGAGCAAATAAATTTCTCCCTAACAACTCTGTACAATACTACAAAACTAGTTCTCATACTGGTAAACACAACTTCCTCTCACCAACGATCCAAAACCCACAATTATGAATACAACAACCCTTCAAAACCTCAAACAACATACTAAATCCACATAGGCATAATATCAATATAGAAGAAACATAGAGCATAATCTAGAGCACATTCTAAACACTTGCACAATGCTATTTTCTCTATTTATCAATTTTTCTCTTTTAAAGCACTTGGAAATCAAGTACTAGAGACATCATCTTAGCACATTACTTCATTCCAACTCATCTCTAGGAACTGCAAAAAAATATAGCTCCATGTACTCACAAAAATTCCTCAATATGTCAACTACACATGCACAACCTACAACAACCTTTTTTCCTATTTTCCACAACTTTATCAATATCCTAGATAGTTTCATTGTGCAATGATTTCCTTAACACATAGATGAAATCAATAACAACATTGGTAAGTTG
The DNA here is from genome assembly GCA_007258455.2 of Sequoia sempervirens. Classification (NCBI taxonomy): domain Eukaryota; kingdom Viridiplantae; phylum Streptophyta; class Pinopsida; order Cupressales; family Cupressaceae; genus Sequoia; species Sequoia sempervirens. The sequence continues at coordinate 8,860 of VDFB02299529.1, forward strand.
ACATCAATGAAAACACCTTCATACATGCAAAAATATCCCCCTTTTTCATTGATGGCAACACATGATGTGGAAAACCATTAAAGACAACACCACAACTCTGAACACACTTTCTTTTGTCCCCCTGAATTTTTTATCAAATATGCAAAACTTTGTACACTGATACCTTACAATTTTTCACATGATACTTTCTCCCCCTTTGACATCAATGGAAAAGGATTTTTTTCTAGATTATTCCCTCCCTTTGACACTAAACCAACATACTTGCTCTAAATACTCCCCCTTAGGAGTATACCCAATCAAATCAGCAACTCAATGACAACACATGACAATACCTACTACCCCTAAGAGGTAGCCACCAACATCAATCTAAATAGGGAATAGATCCATAGATCCATTTGATTGATGCATCTCCATATGCATCTAGTTCCACAAAGGAGGGGTAATAACCCCCAACCTCTCCCGAAAATACTCAAAAGTATCCTTAGGAAGATCCTTAGTAAATATGTCAACAATCTGCTCCTTTGTAGGTACATACTCAAGTTTCACCTCATTATACATAACCTTCTCTCTCAGAAAGTGATACCTAATAGATATATGATTTTTCCTTGAAAGAATCATTAGATTATTTGAGATATTAATTACACTTGTATTGTGACAAAAGATAGAAATAGGCTTGTCATATACAACTCTAATATCCTTCAATGTCTATCTCATCCACAACACTTTTGTACAACATGATGCTACTGCAATATATTTAGCTGAGTTGTAGTAGACAAATAAACTGAATCCTACTTCTTACTCAACCAAGACAACAATCTACATCTATATAAGTACTTAATGTGAAATCGATATCCTTAGGATACCCTAAGCCATAATCTAGAGTGTCTCTTAAATATTTGAATATACTCTTTACTGTTGCAACATGTGTTTCTTTAGGATCTTCTTGAAATCTAGCCACAAGAAAAACTGCATACATGATATCCAATCTAGTATTAGTTAGATATGTAGTTCACCAATCATAGATCTATATTTTCTTTGGTCAGCCTTAGGTGAATCATCATCTTTGCTCAATTTACAACCAGTCACCATAAGAGTGCATATCGGTTTGGAGTCATCCATTCCAAACTTCTTCAACATCTCTTTGACATACTTAGATTGTGAAATCAATATCCATTTATTTATTTGATTAATTTGTACCCCAAGGAAGAAATCCATCTCCCAAACATTGACATTTCAAACTCTTTTTGCATCTCTTAAGCAAATTACTTACACATAGCTTCATTTCCACCAAAGATAATATCAACCACATATACAACCATTATCAATATTTTATCTTCCTCAATTTTGAAAAAAAGAATAAAATATGTGGTGCCCTTATTGAATCCTTGTTGTATCAAATTTCTATCCAATCATGCATACCAAGCATTGGGATCTTTCTTCAACCCATATAATGCCTTATTCAATTTCCATACATGTAAGAGAGGGGGACCAACCATGTTCAAGGCCCTAGGTCATGGAGAGCCAAGAGCAGAAGGCTGCCCTAACTTACCTCAACTTAGAGGGGTTTTTGAAGATGAGGGATGAGAATGATGAGGTCTATAAGGTCCTTCAATCACTCTATAGACCCAAAACTCAGAATGGGGCTAGGCAATCCAGTTTTCAAGTTCAACAATATGCCTTAGGTAGCTCTCTATTCAAGGACAAAACCATGGTTCTCAAATGACAACATGACACGCTGGCATCTCTCAGGTGTGCTGGTGTCTGTATGACTAGAGGACCAAAAAGACAATGTGAACTGGCAGAAAATAGGATGACGACCTAGCTAATGGTTTTTAAGGGAACAAAATAACACTATGAAGTAAGAAATATATATATGAATGTGATAAAGTAAATATATTATAGCTAGGGTGATGAAAATGATCTCACAAGAGAGACTATTCACCAGCTAGCTCCAATAAGCATGTCCACCAACACACAAGAGAGGGAAATTGTTGGGTGGTTGTATAGGGGCCTACCTCATTCAAACCATCATTTTGGTGTTTCCACCTCCATAGATAGCCAAGATAGCAACTATTGAAAGAAATATGATAAAGGAAGAAATTAAAGAACACAATAACACTACAAAACAATAATGTGCTACTTAACCAAATCATATAGAAGAGTGAAAATTCTTACCACCTCCACCAAGAGCTCACTAGCTAATGGAGAAGAAAATGAGAGGACTCAAGCCCCAATTGCAATGGTGTTCTTCCACACTTTCTCTATGGAGTTGATGGAGTGTTATTGTTGCTGGTATGGAGTGCAAAGTGTTTCTTGAAGGCTTAGAATGCAAGAAGTGAATGCTAAAATGCTTGGATAGATCAATTTGAGTGCTTAGAATGATGTGAAGAAGATGAAATGCATGAAGAATGAGTGAATTTGAAGGGATAATGAGAAAAATAGCCATATTCGAATTAGTTTGTCGAAGAGGGGCATTACAAATCGACCCCAATGGGAAGTGTAACGCCTCTACAGCCTATAGATGCACGAATCAATTGGGGACTTAAGCACATTATGCAGACATTTGTGCACCATATGGGCATCTCTAATAGATATTCTTATATTGGATGAACAAAATGGATGCAAAGTGGAATGAATGCAACAGGTTGATGTGGATTTCCACCTTCAAATTTGGTTTTCTAAGGTGAGGAAATGTAAAAGGGGAATTTGTGTAAGGGGTGAAATTTTTTTCCTATACATTTTTCCCCCACTTTAGCAAGAATGAATATTGATGAGTGCTTTAGTAAAGTAGATAGGAGAAGTAGTATAGTAAGAAGTGTATACTTGAATTGTGAAGGAAGTAGACCACGATCTAGCAAACTTGAGAGTGCAGGATAAGGAAAGGACTTCATAGTCCTGCAAAAATATGAAGTTAAATAATGAAAGTGTCTTACAGGCCCATGGACGTACAAGGAAGAAACCATCAAGATCTCTCACATGAAGGAAGCCTCAAGAATAAAGTTCCTCACAAAACTGCAAACCTGTAAGGAAGGTAACCTCCAAGATCTCTTACATGAAGAATACCTAGAAAGTGTCTTATAGACCCGTAGACTTGCAAGGAAGGTATCCCCCAAGACGTCTCACATGAAGCATACCCAAAATTTTCCTTATAGACCCATAGACCCATAAGGAAGCATCCCCTAAGATCTCTCACATGGAGGAAGTCGGGTAAGTGCCCTACAAACCCACAAATTTGCAGGGAAGTTGTCCTCCAAGATCTCTCACATGAAGGAAACCCAAGAAAGAACCCTACATACTCGCAAACCTATAAGGGAGCCACCCCAAAGATCTCTCACATGGAGGAAGCTTAGAGGAAGTGCCCTACAAACCTACACACCTATAGGGAGGTATCCCCCAAGATCTCTTACATGGAGGAAACCTAAAGAAATCTTCCTATAGACCCGCGAACCTGTAGAGGACCCACCCCGAAGATCTCTCACATGGAGGAAAATCAAAAGAAGCATCTTATAGGCCCACAGACCTGAAGGAAGGTAAATCCTAAGATATCTCACATGGAGGAAACCCAAAGAAAGGTGACTCCAAAAAGTCAAGAAGCAACTTCATATGCGCACCGGTAAAGTGACATGTTTACCCAAAGATAGAACATGTCAGAAAGCAGCCACATAGGAAAGAGGATAGTTGCACATACCATCAACAAGTTGGAAAATTTTCAAAGGGGTACCTTAGGATCCCAACATGAAGAAGGGGTCAACTTAAGGGACATGTTATTCGAAAGAACAAAAGAGATGTTTCTTTCTCAAATCAATTCATCATAAAGGAATCCTTTTGAAAGATGTTCACTTCATCAAGGAATTTGAAAGGAAGAATATGCCCCCACATGAGGGGAAGGTCAAAGTTGTTCCCACTTTGGAGTAAGGTTCTCAAGTTCCTTCTTTACAGATCCATGGTGAAGGAAACACTTTCCATCAGGGTTTCAAGTTGATAATGCAATTATCGAAAAAAATTTTGTGAAGATTCTTGAGAAAAGATTCGTTGGAAAAAAATGTCTAATCTGAAAATCAAAGTGTTATAGAAGTGGCGTTGTCATGCATGAGAGGGAAAACTCGAGCAAAGAAGAGAGAAAAATAAAGGAAAGGCAAAAATGGAAAATAACATAGACACATGGCACAAGTGTAGCCTGATATTTTGGGGTCAGAAGTGCTCATATATATATATATATATATATGTATAGTAATGGGTATTTGTAGGATCATGATGGGCCAAAAAGTGGCAATATGATGGTATGTGTAGGGCATGGCTGGGATGACTTTTTTACCAAAATTCTGATGAAACCAAAAGGGTTTTAAAGGAGATTCTTAGTTTCCACCAATATAAATTATATTTACTTTGAATTTAATAAATAATTATTATTAATTTCTATTTGAATTACTTAATTAAAGTCATGATCGATAGGCTAACTGAAACATCTATAGCTTCAGTAAAAATATCACATGTTTTGAATCTAAACATGTGTCAAGCATTCTATGCCTTCTAATATAATTTATAGGATTAAAAGAAAATGAATTTCCTGGCTTTTAAAGTTTTGATCAAGGTAATGTTGTCGCATTACAATGATTTTTTATATTTTTAAAATTTGTAATAAAATTCATAATTAATTATTTAATTTGGAAAAAAATTACAAAAAATATGTATCACATTGGGACATGATTCCTTTACTTATATCTAAAATCTTATAAAAAAATATTATCATTTTATTGTGGTTAGGGTGGTCACATAGACACCTACTTCTTATTTTTTCCTTGAAATTTAAGTGCTACTACATTGAAATTTCAAATTTTCACCAACAGATTTTTTCTTTTAAATAAGCCTAGTAGTTTAGAAACTACATTCAATTTTCTATAGATTCTATTCTTACATATTTTTGAAATAATATAGATAACTTATTCAAATTTTTACGTCAAGTTTCCTAACTCAGATTTTTTTTAATTTTTCGCCACATAAGGGCCTATTTTTTCCATGATGATCCTGCACATACCCTAATAGTATATAAAATGAATTGTCATCAATCCCCTACTATATCAGACCATGTGAAAAATGCACGAGAAGACAAAGTAAAAATTAAAAAAATTGGGTCAACATGGAAGGGAAGCCTAAATGCCCCCAATGCGTTTCATCGTCCCCAATTTTGTCAAAAATTAATCACAAACATGGAAGAATGATGATACACATAGAAGAAGGTTTACAAAAAAAAAATCCACACCTGTATCCAAGCACCAACAAGTGTGACAAGGGTCATCTAGGAACACATATCACAATCATAGGGGAACACAACACAACACACACACATCTACTTTAAAGGTAAAGAAGGGGCATCCTCCCAACGCTGATCAAACAAGAAGTCATTTGTTTCCCACTCTATATCATCGTAGGGGGAAGGGGGATGATCCTGCAGTGGTAGAATGTTAAGGGGAGGAGCATCTGACCCTCCCAAAACAAGGGATAAGGAAGAGGGCCTCGCAAGGTCCTCTCTGTCAAGCTCTTGTGGAGCTGAGGTTAGTGATTTCATGAAGATCATTGACAATGCTAGAACATCATCCAAAGATTTAAACATGTACTTAATAGGAGTTCCATGTTTCACCTCAACAAATAGAGAAGGTTGCACCTGAGATTCACTGCTAGGCTTGTAGAGTGATTCTTGAGTGGTGATGAACTCAGGGGAAGCTGGGACTAGTTTTGTCACTAGGACATAACAGGTCAATGTGGGACCACCTTTCAGAGAAGGTCGGCTCCTTTTGTTAAATATCCAAGATATTGAGAGGGGGGTGAATCGATACCTTCTTGAATTTTTTGAACAAATACCATCTATTTATTTTGATTCATACAACAACAAAGATAAATAAGAGCATTAATAGAGCATGAAATCACAAGACACATGAACAACACGATTTTTTACGTGGAAAACCAAAAATAGGAAAAACCACGGTGAGTGTTAGCTCACAATATAGTATAACCAGTTATAACATATTACAAAATGGGGTGCCTCAATACCAGGACTCACTTTCCAAAAATTGGTGGCTCACTGTCTACAAAATTACAATGAAAAAAATGGCTTACAACCATAAAATGAACTGATAAAGTATACCTAATAAATGTTGATTCAATTCCAATAAAGCTCAGTAAATTGACTTGACACACTTCATCATATTTGCACATCTTCACATTTGCATTCACAACTCAATCATCTATCTCATAGTCTTAAAAAATTGTCCAATATATATACTGGATTCATCCACAAAAATCAATTAGGTTGGCCTAATTAGATGCACTTCTTATTTATCAAAAATACCAACTATCGGCTACAATATTTCACAAAATCTTCCCAAAATAAATTCAAATGATCAACACGCTACACACATATATCCACAAAAACAAAATTAATTCACCATTACATCATCTATCAATTAGGTCAACCAAAGCTAGACCTAATAGAAAAATTACAATTAATAGAATAATGTTGATACACTATACATGCATCTGAATATGTGATATCTTGAATGTGTGTGCTCCCAACATCCATAAACCATTTCCCAAAACCACACACAATAATAATCACCAGCAAACAATTGCAAATCAAGATACCATAGGATGTACCAAAATACAGAAGGATGTATCTTTCATATCGTTTTAGATACCAGTCCAGAATACTGGATCAAACTCAAACTCAATCTTGCAGTTGCAACTCATATATCATGGTCACATCAATGAAAACATAAAATAGCAAAATGAGATGTTCTTCTTCATTTTTTCAAAAATCTCCCCCTTTGTCATTGATGACCACATGTGCCAAAAAAAATATTTACAAAACTTCTTACAACTTGTTATTTACAACACTTATCCCCCTATCACCAATATTTCACCATTCTTCACTCTAACTTTTACATCAAGGAAAAAGGGTGGCACAAAAAAAAGCATGAAAAAAAGAGAAAACAAGCATTAACCAGAGGATCTAGAGAGCCTTGAAGCTCCTTAAGAATACCTTTCCATGCAGATTTACCATTCTCCCAATTTTTCTTTCTAGCAATCAACATTTTGTTTAGAGATTCCAAATCTATCAAACTCTCTTCTACTTCATCTGGAGTTCCAGGAGTCATATTTATGTTTCCATTTTTCTCTGTACTTGCCAAGGCATTAGCAACTGGATTGTATTCCAATCTCACTAGATCTCCTAGCTGACCATATTTCCTGATGATTTCTTCCTTTTGATTCTATAAAACAAATAATTTATCTCTATGAGTCAAGATAGCATTCCAAGTTGATCTATCTCTATCCTTGGATGTGTTGTAAGTATCAAAGAAAGTAGTGAATTGGGACTCAATGGAGTCAATGACATTTTTAATTCTTAGAGTGGCATCTAGCCACTTCAAACAGAAAGAAAAAACAACATTAGCTTCAATTTCACAAATTTGCACAAATTTCAGATTTTTCTCAACATTAGTATGTGCCAAGGCACACTTGTCATGCAAATCCAATATCATTTTCTCTACCAATTTTTCCTCAACCTCTTGTTTAGTCTTCTCTCCAAGACTGGAGGCATACTCCTTAAAGGAGTCCAATAACAATCTCAAATTTTCTATAGGAGTAAGAGATGTATCAATTGACATACCAAGAGTTGTCTCTTGCAATGCCTTAAGATAATCTTCAATCATTTATGTTCATTTATCGTTTGTCTCCAGAATCTCCCTTCTACTAGATGCATGCATTACATCTCCTAATACCATCTTATACATAGGATAAATTTTATCTAAGTCCACGTATCCTTGATTCATAGGTAGTTGCAAAACATTCTGGAGCAATTGCTGGCTAAAATTCGATTCTCTTGGATAGAAATCCCTTCAATACATCATCACCAAAGGAGGATTCTTCCGGAGATCTTTGTGACTCTACTTCTTGCTTTAGAATTTCTTCATTCTTCCCAGATTCCTCATTTTTCTCCTCTTCTTCCTTCTTTTCTTCTTCTTGCTCCTTTTCTTCTTCTTGCTCATTTTCTTCTTCTTTCTCCTCTTCTTTTTCTTATTCATGATTTTTATCTTCATCCTTATTACCTTCATTATCATTTCCTTCTTTTACACCTTATTCTCTCCTCCTCAACATTATCATTTCCATTATTATCCTTTTCACCTTTAGTATGATCTGGAGGAGAATCATCATGTTTTTCAGGCTTAGTTTCACCTTCATTATGATCTTCAACTTCCGAAAGATCGTTTTCTACACCTACATCATTTTCAACATCAATGTCTTCAGAAATACCTAAACCACCTGTACCAGGAGGAATACCTTAACATTTTCTACAAAAACATCTTGTAATGTCCCCTTCTCGAACATGACTTCTTCTGATTGACCATTGGCCTATTCTGGAGACCCGTAGGCTTCTCGGTGGTGAAATTAGGGTTTCTTGGTTGGTGGTTTCTTGTGCTCACAGATTGGTGATTGAACTACAGATTCTTTCTGGGTTTCTCGTGAGCTTTTCGGTGATGTGTTCTTCTTGGCATTCTGAGCACTTTCACGAATTTACTATTTTTAGTAAATTCTATTTTTGGCAGTGGTCCTGTTGGGTTCGACATGATTGACCTTCTACTTTAGTATGTTCAGTTGGATTGCTCAGCTTTGGCTTTTGGGAACATTTGGAGAGATAAGTTGGATTATTTTAATAAAGTCTCATTATAATGTTATATTTTGCTGTTGACCCCCCTTAGCCTAGTGATTAAACTTAAGTTGTTTTTAAAAGTGGTCTTTGAGGGGTGGTGCTTCATGAGGATATTTAATATTTTTCTAAAGCTCAAAAATCAATGTTTGAAAAAGGATGCCCATCTTGAGGAGATTAGTTTAAATTAAAAAAGTCAAAATTGCTTTAAGACAAAAGGGACACCATCTTTGGAGCGAAAAGGAGTTACTCAAAGTTTGAAAAGCAGGCATTCTAGAAGCTATTGGAAAGTCATCACAAGTCTTTAAAAGGAGGTCTTGGTCTTCATTTTCATCATCCAACATCTTGAGTAAAGTTATGCTGCCGAAATGGTGAGAGGATTGCTTCGAGGAATGAATGCCTCCTAGCTTGGCTCAACTTCGTGCTTGTGAGATAGCACCTAGTGGAGAGGTTTGCTTGTGTTTTGAGTGAATTTTGTAGTGAGGATAGTTGTGTTGTGAGTTAATGCATTTGTAATTCAATTAGTTGCATTTTCATGTTATTTTCTGGAGTTGCTAAGAATATTGCTGATTGTAGTTTTCACTCATATTTCAAAAATACAAAAAGATTTCATTTTGGGTATTTCATATTTCTTCTTATTTAGGGTGGGCACCCCTTTGCTCCAAATTACAAATTTTATTTTGAAGAGCTTGAATTTTAAGAAGGAAATCGCCCCTCTCATAAATTCGTACCTTTTTGGATGCCTTGGGATTTGTGCCAAAAATAAATAACAGTATTTAAGGTCTAATTTGTGTCTTTAGCTTAGGCACCTTCATCATAGGAGTTATTTGCATCAATTTTCATGCATATTGGGTGAGTGGTGAGTGTTTTGTGAGCATATCATTGAACTACTGTATTGCTGATAACAGTTTTCAGTCTTGGTTCTATCATAACAACTTGTATTGAAGCCCTTCATTTGAGCTAGGTTTTGAGAGGAAAGGTATTGAGAGCATTAAGGATAACTTTATACATTGTTGTAGCTATGAGAAGACTCTTATCTTGTGCTTAACTACTGAAACTTTATTATTGTAAGCTGAACAGTAGTACTGTTAGCGTCCTTCTTGTTTTTGTTAATCTTATGTTTGTAACAGCCCACTGAATAAGTGGAAGAGGTTGGCTTGCCGCCCATTTACTTGCTTGATTTGTAATTTCATAAGTCTCCACCATATGGTTGCCTCTTATCCATCATGGATTGAGTAGCACATACTTGGTGTTGAGTTAAATTCCAGTATTGCAATAGATAGGGATCGTCTGACCATATGCCCATCGTTTGCCGATGCATTCTTGGTTAGAGTTCTTGTTTTAGCATTTCCTTTAAGATCCTCCAACCAATGCTCACAGCTTGCCCACATCGGGATCCTGGTGTACATTCTGGTTAGAGTTGCCTTCAGCATCATTTTGGTTTATGAGCTAACCTTATCGAGTGATTGTCATTATAACTTGCAATTGTGAAAATCAAAAAATTTTGGCTCGGTATATTTCAGTGGTATCAGAGCCATGCATCCTACCATCCTGTGAAATCAGCCTTCTATGAGTGATAGAGAATAGAGGTACTTGGCAAGGGTATACAAGAGGGATACCATTGAGGCACAGTTGTATCAGGCTCCAAAAGGTCAGACAGCATCAAAGGTTTTGAGGGCTAATTGGGAGCCTTCTCAGGAGACAGAAATGGGGGATAGTGAAAGGACTTCAGGTGATAATGAGAGTATTTTTGGCAACAGAGGTGATAGTGGGAAAGGTATAGACAATTCGGCCAATCTAGGTCAAGGTATCGATAAGAAGATCGATGCTTTGTTGGATATGTTTTCTCTCATGTTGGGGAGATTGGGTCAGAATACTCCACAGAACAATACATGGCATGTCGGTGAGCATAGTGCTTCCAACCAGCATAATGGACATGTTGTCCAACCTTTAGCAAGCAGCACATACATCTCTGCTAGACCATTCAAACCCACGTTTTTGGCACCAGCAAACCCACATCCTGATTTCGAAGAAAATGCCTCAACTTTGGAGAAGTTGAGGATAGGTCGTACTAAATATGAAACTCTTCCTGACGAAGTCAAACTAGACATGTCCTTCAAAGATTACATCGAGTTTAGAAGGAAGAATAGAGCACAAGGGAGAAATTATGATCAAAGGAGAAAACCAGTACAAGGAGACTTGTATCAAGCTATCAACAAGGTTACGCTTCCCCACTTTGATGGAAGTGATAATAGTTTTGCTCGAGCTTGGATACAGAAGATAGACAACTATCTGACTCTTAGACCAATGGTTGAAGAAGAAGCGATTAAGTTCGCTACGCTACACCTAGATGGGGTGGCACATGAGTGGTGGTACCATGGCCTAGTCACCTTAGGTCATGGGTCTATCACTACCTACGATGAGTTCACCAATAGACTCATTGAGAGATTTGAGAAGAAGGACCCATAAGTGCATTTCAGGGAGTTGGCACTGTTGATTCCTACATAGCTGAGTTTCAAAGACTTTCAGTAATGGTCACTGGAATCACGGAGAGAAGATTGGTGATCCTATTTAGTGAAGGTTTGATGGAGCCACTCAAGGGTTGGATTAAAGCTTTTGATCCACCCTCCCTATAGGAGGCAATGAAGAAAGCAAGAAACATGGAGTGGGCTATTCCCAAAGCAAATTTCCATCCCAAGCCATCATTTCACAAAGGAGATAGAGGGAAAAGGCCTCATCAAAAACCTTACCATAAGGAGTTCAAACAGCAAAAACCTCATGGCACAAGATTGGATCCAGAGACTATCAATGAACTCTAAAGAAAGGGGTTATGTTTCCGTTGTTGGGAAAAATGGTCCCAAGATCATGTTTGCCCAAAAGGAGCCAAAATCCATCAAATTGAATTCTATACAACTGAAGAAAGAAATTCTGATTTTTCTTATCAGCAAACTGATTTTGAGGACAGCGAAGAAGAAAGAGTTCCAGAAGAGTCCGAAAACGAAAGGGGAAGTGGAGGCACATTGGCTCAACTTTCGAGCTTCCAAAAGAATGAGTCTTTCAAAGTTTGAGGGATGATCAAAGGGCAGCATATAGTTGCTCTAATTGACACTAGGGCAACACATAACTTCATAGACAAAGCTGTGGTGGCAAAGAAAGGGCTGCAAACTGAAGATTTTGAAGGCTTTAGAGTTATGGTTGCTGATGGGTTTCACATCTCATGCACCAAGAAGATTCCAAACATGACCATGCAATTGGGAAATTATAAGGTCAAGGATGACTTCTATGTGGTTAATATTGGAGATACGAATGTCGTCCTTGTCATTCAGTGGCTGCGATCTCTAGGAGAGATCTCTTTAAATCTGCAAACCATGGAACTCAAATTTCAATCCGATGGAAAGAAGGTGGTGTTAAGAGGAATGTCTAATGGTGGTCCTCAGATTGTGTCATTCAAGAGAATGGCAAGGTTGATATGTCATGACCAAGTGGAGTGGGCTGCGGAGTGTATGGTTCTTCCAGCTAGTCCGGTTGAGACAAAGAGAGATTATCTTGCAGATATTCAATCTTTACTCACCAAGAAGAATAAAGTGTTTGCTGATTTACCTCCTACACCACCTCCTGATCGAGGTTTAGAACATGTCATAGAGCTCAAAGAAGGAGCTAAACCAGTTATCACAACTCCATATCGGTACCCCAAAAAGTAAAAGGATGAGATTGAAAAGAACATTAGGGAGCTCTTGGAGATGGGCTTCATTCGTCCAAGTAAGAGTCCATTTGCTTCAGCAGTTGTTCTAGTGAAGAAGAAGGATGGGACCATTTGAATATGTGTTGATTATCGTGCTTTGAATCAAAGCACCATCAAAAATCAATATCCCATTCCAAGGATAGATGAGCTCATTGATGAGCTACATGGAGCTAAGTTCTTTTCAAAGATAGACTTGAGGTCAGGCTACTATCAGATTCGAATGAGAGGACTTGATGTGGAGAAGATAGCCTTCAGTGTCATTATGGTCGCTTTGAGTTCTTAGTCATGCCATTTGGGTTGACTAATGCTCCTGCTACTTTCCAATCTTGCATGAATAGAGTCTTCCAGAAGCGGTTGAGAAAGTTTGTGCTCATATTTTTTGATGACATCTTGATTTTCAGCAAGACTTGGGAAGAACATCTCAAGCACTTGGAGGAAGTGCTTAACATCCTGGAATCAAAGATCTTGTTTGCCAAAGAATCCAAATGTGAATTTGGAATGAAGGAGCTGCTTTACCTTGGTCACATAATCAGTGCTGAAGGTGTGAAGGTTGATCCAAAAAAGATCAAGGCTATTATTGATTGGCCACCTCCTGAGAACTTGACTCACTTGAAAGGGTTCTTGGGCATTTTTGGATTTTATAGAAGGTTTGTGAAGGGTTACTCTCAGAATGCTACTCCTCTTACTGACCTCACAAAGAAAGGAGATTTTTGCTAGTCAGAAAAAGCACAAAGTACTTTTGATAAGTTCAAGAAGATAATGAGTTCTTGTCCTATTCTTGCTATTCCATATTTTTCCAAGCCCTTTGAGCTATAGTGTGATGCATCCGGTGAAGGTGTTGGGGCTTTTTTAATGCAAGATAAGCATCCCATCATGTTTGAGAGCAGAAAATTAAGAGGAGTTGAGAAGACCTACTCTATCTATGACAAGGAAATGCTTGCAATCATGCATGCATTAGCCAAGTTCAGACAGTGCTTGGTGGGGAGCAAGTTTGTGGTCAAGACTGATCACAACAGTCTCAAGCATTTCATGCATTAGAAAAATTTGAATGAGATGCAACAGAAGTCGGTGCGTAAGCTTCAAGCTTACGATTTTGACATTGAGTATGTCAAAGAAAAAAAGAACATAATGGCTGATGTGTTATCCAGAAGACCTCATTTGGGCTCATTATGTGAGCTTACTGCTGATTGGAAGAACATGTTGCTTGCTGATTATGCCAAAGATCAGTTTGCAACCAGCATTATAGAGGGTACTTTTCATGACGAAAGGTACAAGGTGGTTGAAGGGCTGATACACTACAAGGGTAGGATCTTTTTGGTGGCTAATTATAAGCTCAAAAAGAAGATTTTGTTGACATTTCATGACATACCACTTGCTGGTCATCAGGGATTCTTCAAGACATATAGGCAGATCTGAGAAATATTTTTTTGGAAAGGGTTGAAAGGAGAAGTTCAACGTTACATCCAAGAGTGTCCTACTTGTTAGATGATTAAAAATGAGCATACACTACTGGCTAGTCTGCTGCAACCTCTTCCCATTCCCAATCAAAAGTGGGAAAGCATCTCAATGGATTTCATCACTGGTTTACCCAAAGTTCAAGGAAGAGATTGTATCTATGTTGTAGTAGATAGATTGACAAAATTTGCTCATTTCTTTGCCATTACTAGCTCATTTTCAGTAGCTCAAGTTGCAGATTTGTTTTTTCATGAGGTGTTTAGATTGCATGGGTTGCCAAGAAACATTGTGAGTGATAGGGACAGCAAGTTCCTAAGCACCTTTTGGCAAGAGGTCTTCAGAATGAGTGGTACAATGCTTACTCCAAGCACTATTTATCACCCTCAAACTGATGGGCAAATGGAGATAGTAAACAAGTGGTTGGAAGGTTATTTGAGGAACTATGTTTCAGAACAGCAAAGAGCATGGGTGAAATGGCTTCACTTAGGCGAGTATTGCTACAATTCTTCCTTTCAAATGTCAATAAGGATGTCTCCTTTAATGGCTCTTTATGGTTATGAGGCTCCTAGCTTTGCTGATTTGGTGTTTGGTGATAGCAAAGCCCCTCAAGCCAAGGATATGTTACAGCAGAGTCAAGATATCTTGAAATCTTTGAAGAACAATCTGCAGATTGCACAGAACCAACAAAAGATGTACGCTGATCAGAGGCATGTTGAGCGCTCTTTTGAGGTTGGAGATATGGTTTATCTTTGACTACAGTCTTACAGATAGTCTACTCTCAAGAAGAGTGGAGCTGAGAAGCTCAAGCCTCGCTTCTATGGACCATTCAAGGTTATCAGAAAGGTGGGAGCAATAGCTTATGAGTTGGAGCTACCTTCAATTAGCAAAGTGCATAATGTCTTCCATGTGTCTGACCTCAAGAAGGCACTTGGACACAATGTTATTGCTTCATCACAGTTGCCACCTTTGGATGAAGGATAGTTAGTTTTGATTCCTGAGGAGATTCTTGATTCTAGGGACCATTCTTTGAGGAAAAAAACAATCAGAGAGTATTTGGTGAAGTGGAAGAACTTGCCCATGGAGGATGCGACTTGGGAAAATGAGGAGATTCTGCATCATCCAAGTTTGTGATTGCTTGAGGACAAGCAATCTTGGGAAGGGTGGACTGTAATGTCCCCTTCTTGAACATGACTTCTTCTGATTGACTGTTGGCCTATTCTGGAGACCTGTAGGCTTCTCGGTGGTGAAATTAGGGTTTCTTGGTTGGTGGTTTCTTGTGCTCACAGATTGGTGATTGAACTGTAGATTCCTTATGGGTTTTTTGTGAGCTTTTCGGTGATGTGTTCTTCTTGGCATTCTGAGCACTTTCATGGATTTACTATTTTTAGTAAATTCTATTTTTGGCAGTGTTCCTGTTGGGTTCGGCACGATTGACCTTCTACTTCAGTATGTTCAATTGGATTGCTCAACTTTGGCTTTTGGGCACGTTTGGAGAGATAAGTTGGATTATTTTAATAAAGTCACATTATAATGTTATATTTCGCCGTTGACCCCCCTTAGCCTAGTGATTAAACTTAAGTTGTTTTTAAAAGTGGTCTTTGAGGGGTGGTGCCTCATGAGGATATTTTATATTTTTCTAAAGTTCAAAAATCAATGTTTGAAAAAGGACACCCATCTTGAGGAGATTATTTTAAATTAAAAAAGTCAAAATTGCTTTAAGAAAAAAGGGACACCATCTTTGGAGGGCAAAGGAGTTACTCAAAATTTGAAAAGTAGGGTTTCTAGAAGCTGCTGGAAAGTCATCACAAGTCTTTAAAAGGAGGTCTTGGTCTTCATTTTCATCATCCAACATCTTGAGTAAAGTTATGCTGCTGAAATGGTGAGAGGATTGCTTCGAGGAATGAATGCCTCCTAGTTTGGCTCAACTTTGTGCTTGTGAGACATCACCTAGTGGAGAGGTTTGCTTGTGTTTTGAGTGAATTTTGTAGTGAGGATACCTGTGTTGTGATTTAATGCATTTGTAATTCATTTAGTTGCATTTTCATGTTATTTTCTAGAGTTGCTGAGAATATTGCTGATTGTAGTTTTCACTCATATTTCAAAAATACAAAAAGATTTCATTTTGGGTATTTCATATTTCTTCTTATCTAGGGTCGGCACCCCTTTGCTCCAAATTACATATTTTATTTTGAAGAACTTGAATTTTAAGAAGGAAATCCCCCCTCTCATAAAGCCGTACCTTTTTGGATGCCTTGGGATTTGTGCCAAAAATAAATAACAATATTTAAGGTCTGATTTGTGTCTTTAGCTTAGGCACCTTCATCATAGGAGTTATTTGCATCAGTTTTCATGCATATTAGGTAAGTGGTGAGTGTTTTCTGAGCATATCATTGAACTACTGTATTGCTGATAACAATTTTCAGTCTTGGTTCTATCATAACAACTTGTATTGAAGCCCTTCATTTGAGCTAGGTTTTGAGAGGAAAGGCATTGAGAGCATTAAGGATAACTTTATACACTATTGCAGCTGTGAGAAGACTCTTATCTTGTGCTTAACTACTGAAACTCTATTATTGTAAGCTGAACAGTAGTACTGTTAGCATCCTTCTTATTTCCGTTAATCTTATGTTTGTAACAACACACTGAATAAGTGGAAGAGGCTGGCTTGCCACCTATTTACTTGCTTTATTTGTAATTTCATAAGTCTCTGCCATATGGTCGCCTCTTATCCATCATGGATTGAGTAGTACATACTTGGTGTTGAGTTAATTTCTAGTATTGCAATAGATAGGGATCCTCTGACCATATGCCCGTCGTTTGCCAACGCATTCTTGGTTAGAGTTCTTGTTTCAACATTTCCTTTAAGATCCTCTGACCAATGCTCAAACCTTGCCCACATCAGGATCCTGGTGTACATTCTGGTTAGAGTTGCTTTCAGCATCGTTTTGGTTTATGAGCTAACCTTAATGGGTGCTTGTCATTGTAACTTGCAATTGTGAAAATCGAAAAAGTTTGGCTCGGTAAATTTCACATCTTCATTGGGCTTAAGCATGACATATTTCTCCATTGTATCCATTATTACCTTTGCAGTTTCCTTCCTTATCTTCTTTATTTGTTTTTTATCCTTTGTCATAAAAATATTAACCCTTTTCTTCATTTGAAACATATCTGCACAAATCTTTTTGAAAGTCTCCAGATCATCCAAGGTTAGAGAAGACCCAATTTTATCAAATGCATATTCTAGATTTTCTCTTTAAGTTCAACAACCTTTGATCTTCGTTTCATCAAAGCTTCCCACATATTCTCATGCACAACTTTCTTCACATCATCCCATTTAACTTTCAAGATGATAACATATTGAATGAAAGCTAGAATCAATGTTTTCTTATCCTATTTTCCAACATCATCATAATATTCTATTGTAGGCTTCATCATATTTTCAAAATTCAATAAAGAATTGAGAGTTTCCTCTAATTTGAAATAGGGACTAGAAATTACCAGAATGTCCTATTTTTCATTTTGGTCTAGAGAGGCTTCATCAGATACCTTAGTCTTCTTCAACTCTAGTTTGGTGTGAACATGAACACCAAACTGTTGTTCTTCCTCATCATCAGAATACAACACAACATGCAATCTTTTAGAACCAATAGCTTCCTTAGAAGCACCTTTACCAAAGGATAAACTTCCTCTTCTTTTCCTTACCAATTTTGCAGCAGGATCCTCTTGCTCTTCATCTTGATCATCTGTGACACTAAGATTTTTCTCCCTTGTAGCTTTCACTTTCTTTCCTCTTTTTGTAGGGGCCACTAGAGGAGTTTATTTCCTTTACCCAAATCTAGTAGTAGGTCTGAAGGAAATCATGACTTTAGCTTTATTAGTAGTATTGGGTTCAAGTTTTACTACAGGAGCTGCAGAGGATTTAGAAGAAGTTGTCCTGTCGAATCTCCTTAGACCTGATGATTCTCCCTCCAACTCTTCTCTATTAGCCCTTCCAAGCGCAATCTTCTCAGTAGTGAATCCATCTTCTCTAATATTTTGTTCCACTTTCTTTCTTATTATTGAATTTTTGTGCTCCAAGTGGACCTCCTTAGACTTTTCAACATAAGTACCAATTTTGGGTTCATTGGGATCCTTTATATTTTTCAATAGCATTTATACATAACCTTCAACTTCATCTTCTATAATTTCATAACCCAATGGCTAAATACAAATGGTTTGGGGTTCTACTACTTCAATCATCCATTCATCAGAGGAAACATGAAATATGATGTCTTCTTTATATTTCTCAACAATCTCCCTTGGAATCCTCTCTCTCTCATTCATGTTGCTCTTAAATACAACAAAGAATGTTGTTAGAGCATTTCTTGAGCCTTTAGATCACCCAAACTATGCATATAATCAAAGATTTGGTTTGCAACTGGTCTGAATGAGTCCCAAAACACATCATTCTATCTAGGAAGTTTCTTCATGAAATAGAACAACAAACATACAATCAATGAGCCAAATTTAAAATCATACTTTGCTTCTTTTATAGACTTTAAATTCTAAAGAAATTATTGTCAGAAATGCTCAAACAAGTCATAGTCTACACCATTGACTACCATATCAAAACCAGTATAAATAATTGTGGCTAAAAAAAAGTTCTCTTTGTTGATGAAGTATATTTTATGACCAATCATGATAGCGGCATACTTCACAGTTGGATTAGTGATGGAATTTGTCATTAAAGCTCTCTTATCATATGTGCCTCCTGTGAGCTATGTTACCACTTCATTCTTCATAGCTTTCAATACAGGTACTAGTCATTTATCCCAGAGGTCGATAAGAAACCTAATTGCCTCCTTAGTTATCAGGTGAGGTCAGTTAGTCCACATGAATTTATCATGTATTCTACTTCAAACTAGTTTCACAAATCCATCATCAACCACATAACTAAAGTTGGGAAATTTGTTCCATCTGTCTAACCTCTTTGCAACCAGGTTTGAGTAATGAGGTTTCACCAAGAAACTATCTCTAGTAAGCTCATTCTACCAAATGTCAATCAATTTTCTATGATTGAACTCCTCAATCTTTACTTGAATATACATTCTTGTGTCGTCGATTGGCATGGCCCCATGAGGGATTGATAAGAATTCATCCATAGGGTTGTCTTCAAAAACCTTCAAGGAATATTTCCTATAGGATTTCCTAGGTCTTTCTAACACTTTAAGGACTACAGGGGTTTCCATTCTTCCCAATTTCAAATTCAAATAACTCAAAGAACACAAACCCCAATTGCATAGAAAAGTAAAATACCTTTTTCTTTCACGATGAACTAGAACTAGGGTTTGCATGGCTCAAACTTTAAAAAAAATGGAGATTCATTTGAAACACAAAGGGTTGTATAGGGTAACCATGGGTACATAAATTGAACCTATAGGTGCTACTAAAAAGAGAAAGTGGTTTAATAGGTGTGATGAAGCTTATGGTACATTATGTCTGTCTCTTTCATCATACCTTCTTTTACATATTGAGTCTTGCACTACACCTAATGAGATCTAAACTACTTTAGAGTCTTTCTTTGGGAAGCAAGATACTATGAGAGGGTTTCAGTTAGAGAATGAGAATATTGGCTTAAATCCTAGGGATTTTGATAGCATCCAGGAGTTTTTCACCAAACTCAAGTCTCTTAGATTATAGTTGTCATAGTGTGATGTTTAGAAAGAAGACTCTCAGTTGATATTGTCCATTCTTTCTAAGCTTGGACCAGATTATTCATTTTTTGTATCTACCTTTTATGCCACTATGGATGAACTTGGTATGAGATTCACTATGCCATCTCTTGATGACTTTGACTCATCTCTCACTTGAGAGAAAGCTAAGTTAGCTAATATGGGCATGGTGAAACCTTCTTCCTCATCACAGGCACTTATTGCATCATAGGAGCCCAGAGATCAGAAGGCTTCTATAGGAAAAGGCAAGAAACAAAAACAAAAGGATTCCAAACCTCATGAGCAGTAGAAGGAGTCCTCAGATTCATCCTCCTCTTCCAAGGGGAAATCATCTAGGAAGGAGAAGACTACATGTGCATATTGCAAGAGGGAAGGACATGAAGAACATAATTGTTACAAGAAGTACATTGATGAGCTGAAACATCTTCTTCAGAAACAACAGATTGATTTTCCTTCTAGGATGTCTGCATCATCTTCTTCTCCTCATTCTTCTTCTTTAGAGTAGCATGATAGGGGCACAGTTGGTTTACATACATCATCAGATATGAAGGTACATGCTCTTTATGATTCTTCATGTATTGGATCAGGGAGATGGCTTCTAGATTCAGGAGCATCTCATCATATGGCATCTTCACAGACTATGTTCACTTCCTTTGAGCCTTGCACCATGTCTCCCATTTTGATGGGAAACAACACTTACATGAGTGATACAAGGAAGGGGTCTATTAGTATTGGGGACCACTACTTTTAGGATGTCTTGTGTGTCCCTCACTTGACAAATAACCTTCTTTCCATTTATCAGATCACACATGGAGGCACTAGGAGATCTGTGGAGTTCACACCTGATTCGATTATCATCAGAGACTTGGAGAGTATAATAGTTATTGCTACTAGGATAGTGGATCACTCATCTCAGTTGTATTCCTTCACCAATTTTGCTACTAATGGTGCTTTTGTTCCTATAGTTGTTCCTCACACTTCTAGTGTGCATCACCATTCAAAGGAGAGATTTGGATTCTTGAACATTGGTGTTCTCGCTTGGGATCTTGTTCTCGAGCCTTCCATTCCATCTCCACCTCCTGTTGCTATTTTTGTGGTGACCGATGTGGCTTCTTTTGTTTCAGTATAGCAGGATCCTATTGATCATCCATCTCTAGAGGTTTCTATTCATTCTTCACCTACTTTGACTTCTTCATTTGTTGAGGTCACACCTTCTTCTGTGGAGACATCTTGGGCTACACCTACTTCACCTTCAGAGATTGCATTCATTTGGCCTCTTCACTCTCACTTCTTTCAGGAGATGTGGTTTCTTCAGTCTTATTGGAGCTACTTCATTCTAGGGGGGCTATGTGGCCTCTTATGCAAACCAAAAAATAACCTTCCACATAAGAGAAAATCAAAAAAAGCAGAAGCTTTGCAAAAATGTGAAAAATATTATTATTCAGGAAATTGATAATTACATGAGATAATTTTCTTTATAAAAGAAAAGATGCATAACCCTAATCTTATCTTGAGCAACAAGATAGCTCAACAAGATAAGGATGAAAATAAATAATCTAGGAATTAAATAATTACCTAAGTAAAGTTATGCAAGTTTGTTCATAACTTTTGCAAACAGAGGCCTTTTTTCAAAAACGAGATATCGTCGGAGAACTGATTCAACAAACTTCACAGTGGTGGTGGTTTGATTTCTTTATTTTTTATTTTTGATGGTTTTTTCACCTGTTAAAGCAAGAAGTTAATGTTTTCACTCCAAGAGGTGTAAATTTTACGTCCTAGCTTTGATTTTCAAAAACAAATAGGCATTGGAAAGCTAGTTCAGTTATCTACACAAATATTAGACTTGTGTTTCATATTTTTTTACTAGGTATCTAATATTTCTGTTTGATCTCAGCCTTTACCTTTTCAGTATCTTGAGTAACAAGATAGCTCAACAAGATAAGGATGACAATAATTAACCTAGGAATTAAATATTACCTAAGTAAAGTTATTGAAGTGTAATTAAATATTAATTACACTAACACCACACATAAGTGCAACTTAGGGAGACTAAAAAAGAATGCACCTAAAAACTAAGATGAATGCAAGAATGCATGAATGGGTCCTAGAAACAAGGCCTAATCAGGTACCCA
Source organism: Sequoia sempervirens (assembly GCA_007258455.2). Taxonomy (NCBI): domain Eukaryota; kingdom Viridiplantae; phylum Streptophyta; class Pinopsida; order Cupressales; family Cupressaceae; genus Sequoia; species Sequoia sempervirens. The sequence goes on from VDFB02299529.1 coordinate 30,601, forward strand.
TGTACAAATGCAATAATGAGGTAGAGAAGGAAAATTGAGTGGGACAAAACCCCCCTATAATGAGATGACTGCTGCAAAGAAGCATTGGAAGAACACTGTGGAGTAACACTGGAACTGCAATCTGACAAGTGAGGAAAGATACTTCTATCTACAAGAAACCAAAAATGGAATCATAATAATGTGACAATAGACCCGATGCCACAGAACACTAGAAAAATCACAAACTAGAACAACCCTAGAATCCATCAAGCAATAGTAGATGAAATGATGAAATAATCTAGAAACTGTGTATCTCGATGTCGATGCCAAATTGAGACTAAAACTCTTCTATGGGAAGGAGTACCATGAAGAATCTGGAACATTAACCATAAAAACATGGCCCTCAAACTAAGAAGGATCTGAACCAATGCGGATCAAGAAACATAAAATCTGAACTGAAGTGTGAACCAATTTGAATCTTATGTGTCAATCTAGAGCAAAAATGTGGCCAAAAGAAACTAAGAAACTAGATAATCCTTGAGTGTTGTCAACAAGTCAAGATGAAGATCAAAGTGCATTCACACTCTAATCAGATTATTATGCAAGAAACCCCCCTAATGGAACTTTATCTTAGTTCATTTATTACAATAGCCCAATGATTGTAAAAGGAGAGAATGCAAATATGCATAAATAGAAAATAGAAATTGATGTCATATCTGTGTAGAGGACAAAATAAATTTTTTGATGCTATAAGAATGATGAAAAAAGGATGACCGAGTCAAAAGATATGTGCTCCGAAGCAAAATCTGAGCATCAAACTTCAATAAGAAAAAAATCCCATCAAATAGCAAAATCTCTGAAAAAATTGTACCATCAGAAAATTGGGCTTGCCAGCTTTTTGGCAATATCTTGATTCAAAAAATTCACCTTCGGGATCAAAAGTTATGATGAAATGAAAAAAAGGGCTGTAAAATGGCAATTTAGGGTACAGGTAGGCTAACCGAGCACAAAAATTAAGCTCCTTCTATGCTAGCCCTTGGTCTGCCATATGACTGTGGGCAGTCAAAATGCAAAAAGGAAACCCATCACCAGGCAAGCGACAGGTGGGCTGAGCGGAGGTGGTGTCATTCCTAGTGCCACCGACTAGGGAGCCCCCACGGGGCTAACAAAAGGACCAGGTGCTCGAAAGCGGGACACAGGGGCTTATAACAGGTGGCCAACAGGAATGATACGACGGGTGGAGGAGAATTCTTAGCAGTTGATGGGAGGTAGCAGTGGCAGTGGAAAGCCATAAAAGAACATTGATAGATGGGAGGTGTTGACTGGCCAGGAGTTGGAGAAAATAAATGCCAGTGTAAGGATGGTATGGGCAGTCAAAGTCTGGTACGAAAGTACCAGGCAATAAAAACAAACCCCCAAAAAAAATTAAAATAAACCCCCATCGATAATTTAATCCACCACATTTTATTTTTTTATGCAAGCCCCCATAAAAAATTAAAAGCCTGATAGAAATAAAATTGTAGAATATATAAAGATTTTTTATTCTACGAATTCATACCCCGTACCTAGCAGGCCATACGGCATATCGGGTAAAAAAAAATTTCCTCACGAACAGCCGACATCGAATATAGGTGAGTTATATGTCATTTTTCATTTCTCGAACACTCTGGATCTAATGGAGAGGTCTAATCTGCTTGAAAAAACACCAGAAGCTTGTCAAATCCCAAATCTAGCAAATCTTCAAACCCTCGTAACTCTAGCATAAAATGTTAGATTTAGGCGAAACAAAAGTTGATCTTGACTGTTTTGACAGCCCTCGAATAAAAAATGATCTTATATTTCCTCCAAAATGCATCGAAAGTAACCATGCAAGAGAACCCAAATAGAGAGACAAACTTAAGGTATGAAACCCTCGAGGAATCCCAAACGAACTCTGTAATGATTTTTTCAAAAATATGAGAGAAGGGGCTACAAATCAAGGCTTTGATATCATGTTAGAAACCAAGATCTAAAATGCAAACTAGAAAATAACCTTCCATAGAAGGGAAAAAAAAGAAGCAAAGCTTTGCATAAAGATGTGCAAAATATTATTATTTAGGAATTCAATAATTACAAGATATGACTTGCTTTATAAAAGCAAAAATGCATAACTCTAATGTTATCTTGAACAACAAGATAGCTCAACAAGATAAGGATGACAATAATTAACCTAGGAATTAAATATTAATTACACTTGCAAAATATTATTATTCAAGAAATTGATAATTGCATGAGATAATTTTCTTTATTAAAGAAAAGATGCATAACCCTAATCTTATCTTGAGCAACAAGATAGCTCAACAAGATAAGGATGAAAATAAATAACCTAGGAATTAAATAATTACCTAAGTAAAGTTATGCAAGTTTGCTCATAACTTTTGCAAACAAAGGCCTTTTTTTTAAAACAGGATATCGTTGAAAAGCTAGTTCGATGATCTTCGCAGTGGTGGTGGTTTGATTACTTGATTTTTTAGTTTTGATGTTTCTTTTTCCTGTTAAAGCCAGAAGTTGTTGTTTTCACTCTGAGAGGTGTAACTTTTACGTCTTGGCTCTATTTTTTGAAAAAAATTACGCATTGGAAAACTAGTTCAGTGCTCTACATAGATCTCAGACCTTTTTTTTTTGCATTTTTAACCAGGTATCTGATATTTCTATTTGATCTCTCACTTATTTTAGGAGATACAGTTTATTCAGTCTTATTGGAGCTACTTCATTCTGGGGGTGCTATGTGGCCTCTTTCTTCCTCTCTTACGAGGAGGTTATGCTATGTATCTTTGTGATAGATGGTGTCCTTAGGGGGTCTTTTGGAGTCCTCCATGATCTTTCATCGTTTAGTTAGTTTATTGCATTCTATTTTTGGGAGGATTTTTGTCTCCATGGTTTTCTCCTTTTACCCCAATGAATTTAGCCTACTTGCATTTGTAAAATGAGAAATATTGAAATTTTGCTGCTAAGGTGGGACTCATCTTTGCATAATAATTTCTTTCCTCCCTAAGTTTGCACTTATGGAGGTGCTAGTGTAATTCAATTATTTAATTACACTTCAGAAGCATAAGTTTCATTTAGGTATATTTCAGGTTAATTTTATCCCATTCATTGATCCTTTACTCCAAAACAAGATTAATAGGCTGTTTTTTCTTGCTTTATTGATTGATTTCCTTTTTGAAGTATTTTGTATTATTTGTAAAAAAAATTACTTTCAATAATCATGATTTTGGTTTTTTTCTTGCACAAACTTGCTCTAAGGGTTTATAGAACATCTTTCTTTTTTGTTCTGAATATCTATTGCATGTGATAGGTGATTGCTTGTAGGTGATTCTTGGGGACTATGAAGTTGGTTTTTCAACTTCTACAAATAATCGATAGGTCATATAAAGTGAGAGTCAAGAAGTTTCTCAAGTTCTTCTTTAACTAGCAATGCCATTTTAGGGTGCATTTTATGGATCTTTTGACAAACAGGTTTAAAATTGTTATCAAGGACAATATTATGCATCACAATTTTTGGGTCTATTCCTGGCATATCATAATATTTACAAGCAAATATTTCAAGAAAATCTTGAAGTAAAGTAGTTGTATCTTCTTGTTCTTCATCATCAAGACACTTGCCAATTTTAATGACTTTATCATTGTAATTTATATCCATAAGCACATCAATTGTATCTCCTAAGGGGAGTGCATTCGTTTTAAGATTTTAAGATTTTGATAGTTCTTCATTGGCACCATCTATTTCTTGCCGGGAAATATTTAGGACATGAGAAATATGTTTAAGGGAATCAGGCAAAGATGGGGCATCATATACACCAAGTATGTTTTTTAGAGTTTCATTAGTATCAACATACAACATTGAAGGTGGAAGAGTAGAGTTGAGGAAGTCCAGATGAATGATGGTGAGTTTATGTTGTGGTTGATATGTTATCATATTGATATTTAAGGATGGTCGTTGAGTAGCTTGAGTCATTTTAGAGAAAGAGTATCCCAATCTCATTTTTGTTTCTTGTGTATTAGGTTCAATCGGAACATGAATACCTTGTTCATGTTTTCCACACCCTTTTTCCATTATAGCCCAATATTTTGACAAATGTATAACCTTTTCCATAAAGTGTTTCCATTTCGCATGGGGTAGGTGGGGATTGGTAATCTATCTCATCAAAATTTGTTGTGTATGTTGCATTTTCATCCATATTATAAGAGATATATGTATGAGACAATTGTTCAAAATTTTGAGTGGACATAATGGTTGGTTGATCAAGATTTTCATTGTGTGTTTCGTAAGTGTGTTTTCGCTCATAAATGAGGGTGTGAAATCTAAGGATCCCCAATCATCACCTAGTAATGTAAATGGTAATTCTGTGTCATTCTATTTAGTTTCACGAGGATCAACATGTGAGGTTGGAATTAATGTTTTCAAAGGACTTGTTATTCCCATTTCAAGGTGTAAACAATTTTTAGGTTCAGGGTTGATTTCAATTTGATATATACAATTGTTACAAACATACTTCATGATACGATGAAGAGTTGAAGGGACTCAATTCATCTCATGAATCCAAGGTCTGGCTAGAAGAAGATTATATGAAAATTCATAAGGAATGACATGCATAGGAGTCTGCAAAGTAACTACTCCAACCATAATAGGTAAAGTGATGACCCCTAGCAGTTGCTTTGTTATATTATCAAATCCTCGAATAGAAATGGAATCAGTTTGCATTTGTGATCCACTCCAATCAATCAACAGGCCTCACTCACAAATTCAAGGGTATGAACCATTATTCATGAGTATAATGCTCGGCTACCCTCGCGGTGGATGAAACTGGAGCAAAAATGGACCGCGCAAAGGCACGGTTGCCTTTTGTAACCCAGCGGATAAAGCCTGGCAGTTGATGAAAGTAACGTCAAGACTATGTTTCTTTGGTTCAAGAGGCCATACCACCGCATAGTTCCCAGAGGACTATTATTCCTTCAAAGCAAAATTTTGAATAGACATTATAATCTCAAGAGTTTCCATGAGCCCCAAAGAGAGAAATTCTTGGTAAGCGGTAGGTATTATTTTAATTTGCTCAACAGATCATACCCTTTTAAGCGTGGGTTATAAATGAGGACACTCAGATGGATTGGTGTGGGCGGGCAACGGATGGTGGAATTATTCGGGTGGCTGTATTGGCTCATGTGTTGAGTATGCATGAGCAACTATACATTATTGATCGATGCCAGATACACTAGAGGGATGAAGGGGATGTGAGGGTGGGTAAAGGGTAAGTTTAGGGTTGTTGGAAGGATGGAGTGGATGTGAAGGGGGATAAAGGATAAGTTTTGGTTGAACTACATGAACATCCTTAACACTAGAAATGTCCTTACAAACCATAGCGGATGAATTAAATGGGATAGAGTCTTGAAGAGACTCATCTATCAAAGGAAAATCATCACTTCCAAAAGGTTGTAAGGGTGAACTATCATGTGTCCTAAAGAGTTTACCACAAACCTTAGTGATATATGGTGGGAGATTAAAGCCCTCTAACGGCTTCATCTAACAAATCAAAGTTTCACCAATGCGTTTGGAGAAAGGTAAGCTCTGGCTAAGAGTTGAGATGTCTCATTACAAAGCATTGAGGATGAATTGAGACAATCCCTAGGCTTCATCTAATCCTGTCACACTCATCTCTTACTAAGTGCTTTGATGAGATTCTTGGCCATTGGACTTGAACTTCATATGCTAATGAGAGATCACTGATGCATTATTAGATTTGGTTTTGGGAGCATTTGGTAATAGTTTCTTCCAAATCTAAGTTGATCTTGGGGCGATCACGAAGATAACCAAAATGGAACTTTAAAATTATAAGAATTTCATCCATAAATTCCATGAAAAGATGAAATCCACGCTTAAGAAAATAGTGGAATACTGGAAAACCAAATGAAAGGAACCAATAGAACAAAAGCCACAATGCAAAGGTAGAAAACGAAAATCTAGAAACTGTGATGGTGCACCTAGGCATTGATTCCACCCTAGGTGGAAAAATGGATCCCAAGATATAACTATCAATGGCTCTTTTCTAATTTTTGTAATCTTTCTATAAAAATTTGGACCCTTTATATCAGGAATCCCTAAAATGCAAATATAGAGATGAAAATAAATGCGCTAATTTAAGATAAAGAATGCTTTTACCAAGGTAATGTTCTTAAGAAATCTAAACAATTCAAGAGCCTACAATAATGAGGACCTAAAATGGAATTAGAAATGTAAATCAAAATTTTATTATGCTCAAATGTGACATAGATTTTCGGACCCAAAGGACTCTCTAACTCATATAGGTTTTTTCACCTAAAAGGAGAGACATTATATCCAAAAATGCTTATTTGACACTCAAATTAGGATGTATGCAATGGGATATGATGTAAATGAACTTAAATAAATGCAATAGATTAATCTAAATGACTAAAAATGAATGCAAAACTAAGATTTATGCCTTGTTTCAAAATAGATATGTAGAAAGATAGATATAATGAACAAAAATGCGATATTTGACTAAATAGAGGGTTGTTTCTCAAAATGTGTAAACCTAGAAAGTTGTAGAGGACTAAATAAAAAATTGAAAACCTAATGAAATCTAGACTTTAGCTAACTAGGACTCATTTGCTAAGGGTGGTGAATCAATCCTGAATTAGGGTTTTTCCAAACAAAACTTGATTTCTAACTATTGGGGACCTGAAACAACATCTAACTCAATTTTGCATCTCAGGTGGTACTCATTCACCAACCATGGAAAATTAGTCCACCTTCAGATTCTTGCAAATTCAAGATTTAGATCCACACCTTAACACTTATACAACAAATTATAACGGAGTCCCGATTCCAGATCTCAAAAAATCCCTACAAAATAGCTTAAAAGTGTTGGTCTAATGGGGAATTTTCCTTGGTCAAACCCCTAGATTGGTAATCAAACCTTGAATAGAGAAAAATATGCAAAAAACCCTAGCCTTAGATGTGTTAAAGACTAGGAAAGGCTGAATCATGACAAAAACCCTATTCTATTGCTCTAGAATAAGTTATGCAAGAATGATTGAAAGGATGCAAGATCTCCACCATTGAAACCTTACATCACATGAAACATGGATAAGAAATGACATGTAAATTCTAAATAAACACAATAAAAACCTTGATCTTAAGATAGAGTAATAATGGAAGATGGAATCAATAGGAAACCAAGTCCTTAGGCATGTTTTTGTGGCTAGTTCCACCTCTTCACCCTAGGTTTCTTCATGATTCACCATAGGAATCCATCATTAACCCTTTGCAATGTTGGATCTTGAAAATATAAGTGAGCTCCAAGACCTACAAAAAACCTAGTTTGTTTTCCTAAACCTTCAACATTTTATGATGCAACTTGTTGTTGTATGCTTTTCACTCTTAGATAATGACAATGTGTAGATAAAAAGTGATCTCCAATTGTGTAAAATGCCTTACAATGTGTATTTATAGGAAACAACACCTTATTTTCTCATTAATTAGACCTAAGAGGCTAACATTCACTAGAAATAAGAATTAAATTGATTAAATTCCCACTTGATTTTGAATTTTCCCTCAAAGGGGACTCATTTGCTACCCTTGGCAAATGAGTCCCACTAGAGGGGACTCATTCACCAAGGGTGGTGAATGGGTCCCACTACTACTATTTGAAGTTTGGTTGTTAGGGTATGATGCCATTAAGTGTTTTTTGTCAGGTTTTATGTGATTTCTTATGTGAAACAAGCCTCTAGATCAAAATTAATAGGTCTAAGGGGCCTATAAATGATGTTTTAAAGGGGAAATGGTATGAAGGGACTCAAAAGTGGGTCTAAGTATGCATGAAATTGTCTCTTTTCTCAAGAGGATCCAATTTTTGATGGCACAAAATGAATGAATATGAATGAAAAAATGAAGATTTAAACTATGTTGTAAAACACACTATGATATGCAAACAATGAACTAAATGAAGAAATAATGCAGAACAAAAAGAAATGAGATGAAATAGAGTGCACATGGGAAAGGTTTGATGATTCTAGAATGTTCTGGATGCTGACTGAAGTCACTAAAATTTCACAGTGGGACTCATTCGCCACTAGTGGCAAATCAATCCTCTCCCAAAATTCTAAAAAATTAGGAGACAACTCTACAACACCAGATCTAGAAATCCTGACTTTTGCTGTCGGGCGAATTCTCCGTGGATAGAAACCTCCAAGCCAAGTAAAATTTGAACAGATTTGACTTGAAGCACCGTAGGGCTGACCTGGTTTTTACCAATCCTCTCAACACCAAAAAGTTTGCTTAAATCCCAGGCATGACGCAGACCGGCAGAAATAGGATATGCAATAGGTGAGTACGGTTTTAGAAGAAAAGGAGGTGGCTCTTTGGTCAAACCCATTTCTTCTGCAGTAATCAAACCAGACGAAAACAATGCAATCGTAGGTGAAAATTCATAAAATAATAATACATGTACAGCCATCAACTCTACCAAAACCCCCTTGATGGTCGTAAATCCTAAGTGGCATCAATGATGCGCCCAAAGTCCCTGAGCATTGCCTGATGCGATGCGATGGTTGAATGCCTGGAGACTGGGTTTTGGCACGATGATGGCAGGAATGTTGGAGGATTGGTAAAATTTTATAAAAATAACTTATTTATGGAACTTTGTGCCTTAGTTAACCATCCACCGCATCATGGTACCGACATCAAGGCACTTTGGAATCAAAACCCAAAAGAAAATTTTAAATTTTGACTTGGAGCTGGCAATGACCTGGTATTCGCTTCAATCATGGTAAAGCAACCGCATCGGTAACGTAAAAATGAAGCTCCCGAGTTGTTGCCTGAATGCCATTTACATGCATTCAAAAATACATTTAATTAAGACATGTGAGGGCATAAAGGGTCCAAATAAAGAACGAGAAAGGGATAAATAGTGAAATTGTGCCTAAAATGCATGAACTCTTGTTACAAGACTTTACACCACTTCAAAATAGGACATAATTAGTGATGAAAAGATGATTTTTAGGTAAATTGTAATAAATAGAGTCTAGAAGAGTATATAAATGTCTTACAACACTTCACAACACCTTCACAAGATGTAATTATTTGAATTTTAGCACCTAAATATGCATGTTCAAGCCATGTTGTAATATAAAATACAAGAAAAATAGATCAAACACCATGAAACAAGACCTAAAAGGCCTTGAGAATGACAAGTGGCCATTTTTCTAAGGCACAATATGTGATGGATTTTGTACTTGGGGTGTATCATGTAGTCGTCCATCTTTTATCACTTGATTATATCTTTTCTCTCTTTTGAAGAGGGATTTTTTCCCATGTGGTTTTTCTCCTTTTCTCCATTTGTGAGAGAATGTGTTTATATTTCTACATGGGTGCCTAAAATGGCCTTGTTGCAAGGACTCATCATTGTATCCTTTAATGATTTGCATAATAATTTATTCTCCCTCATTTGCACTTAATGGGTGGGGGTTGTTGGTGTAAGTAGGTACTTTTCCTAACTAGTCAGTTAGTGGGGTCCTATTTACACGTTAAGTCCACTTAGGTCCTATGCATATTTAATTTTTTAAAATAAGATTTTGTATTTTTAGATTCTATTAAATATTAGAGTTGTATGTTGTTTAATGTTGGCTCATGTCATTTAATAATGACACAAAAATTCAATGTTGGTACTACATTACACCTTGTCTATATATCAACAAGGTCAATGTACACTCTTATAATATATCTCATCACTATATTTGATAGTTATTAATATCAATCAAGCTCATATCTTGCATACTCTCTTGTATAAGGTTTTCATTATTTTACAGATGGTCCTAGGATAGGGCTAATTTCCAACTCCTACATTCTAGACATACAACTAGATGTGGGGTATCTGCTAAATAATCTCTTTTATTATTCTGCATCTGAACACCATTTGATTATATCAATAAGGAACATGTTCTTGCAAAATGTATCATTTGAGAGCAATATCAATTTTATTGTACACTTAATCTTTCTTCTACAACTTGTAATGCAAAAATTAGTATGTTAACACATTGTAATGGCTAGGTGAGTTGTAATGGAGGGTCTATTGCATCCCCTAGGTGTCACTATGTAATTGGGCTTCATGGTTCTAATAAAGTATCTTATGATACCTAAGACAAAAAAAAAGGAAAACCATGAAGGAGCGTCTCTCAAACTTCATGAAACCTATGAATGCTCTTTCTAGACATATAGCTAGATGTGGGTTCCCTCCAAAATAAACTCTCTTAATTTTATTGATCTCTAGATTATTTGAGTATTCTAGTAATAAATTCATTCTTGCTAAAATCATCATTTAAGTGCAATATAGATATGCTAATAGGCTTATTTTTATTTTGTATCTCTCATGGTTGAACTAGTTATGGGAACAAGTTGGGTTGACTAGTAAAGCACTAAGGGAGACCATATTTTGTTCTATAGGTTTCCCAATCAATTGATTTTACACACTTCTAGTAAACTCTTCTAAAACTCTTAGGAGAAAAAAAATGTTAACCTATGATTCAAAGTAGTTATCAAAATTAATGGGGTGTATGAATATTTCTATCTAGGCCTATAGATGGATCTAGGGTCCCCTAAAAATAACCTCCCTTAGTTTTCATTATCTTGAAACTATTGGATTGTGTGAATAAGTAATGCATTCTCTTAAGAGAGTAGTGTGAGCCAATTGGATTATTTTTTCTTTTGCACCTTGTGCATCGAGAAAGAGCTTAGGAACACATTAGGGTGGGTATGTGAATGATAGGATATGACCCATTTTACTCCACAAGTGTCCCAATTAGTTTAGGATACATGCTTCTAGAAAAGTATCAAATAAGACATGAGTAAGAACTGTCAAAGTATGATCAAGTAGTTTGAAGAATCCATTATTCCTAAAAAATATGTATTGAGATCTATAGCTTGACTATGAGAAAAAGGAATACATTCTTAGAAATTTTATCATTTAAGAGAATTTAAATATACCAATAGCCATATAAGGAACTAGGTAGGTGATTGCTAGGGGAGGCATTATGAAAAGGATGTTGCCACCCATATGCAATCCTAAGATAACACATTTAAGGGATCCACAGATTTGGGGTAAATGTATGTCTTTTCTATAGTGATATAATTGATCTTAGAATAATCATCATTCTCCAAATAGCTCATGGAACAATGAGCACAAAGGAATAATGAAACATAGAGAGAGAAGATAAACAATCCTTTTGGCTCAACATGGAAGAGACCTAAATGTCTCGACACTTTGCATCATCCCCAAAAGGAAAATATAAGACAAAATAAAAGAAAATGGTTATGATAGATAGAAGAATGAAGAAAAAAATACAATAATGTCACAATA
>VDFB02299530.1:0-13377 GCA_007258455.2 Sequoia sempervirens
AAGCATATTCCAATTAGATTAGATGCACTACTCTTGTAAGTACTTCATTCATCCTGGTGTCAACAAATCAACACCACTACCTATATACTTACACTCAAAACTATGATAAGGTCCCAAGGTCAAGGTCCTTCCTAGACCTACAACCTAAGCTTCGAGGGTTTGTGATGACCCTTCCTATGTATCCCCTTGTGGGAATCAGAGGCATCGTAGTTCGCCCCACAATGACAAAGGGAGTTCAATCTCTCCTTTTGTATGAGATCTCTAATCTCACATTTAACCCATGACTAAGTTAATTTAGTGCATGTAAGCTATCAACATAGTCAATTATAATATAATGATAATAATTTTTCCATCAAGTGTTGGGTCCATACTACACCATTACTAAATGTTAGTGTACCAACATTCACAATATTCACAAGAGGTCATTCATACCATAATCTCAAAGATTATACAAAATGGTTGTCATGAGAATAACCCCATATACACAAGCTAATTAGCTCATACACAACATAGGTACCACAATGACTAGATCCAACACAGGTCACTAGTGCAACAGTGATTGGATCATGCACAGATCACAAGTATAACAGTGACTGGATCATACACAGATCACAAGTACATCACAAGTACAATAGTAACTGCCACATTTGCACATTACAAGTACGCTATGATGGTCTTATATGCATATCATATTTACATTAATGATTGGCTCCATCATATATCCCAAATTCATAGTGACAAGCTCTAGCATACATCACAAATACATAGTGACGAGCTCCAACATAATCACATACACAGAGGCAAGCTCTAACATACGTCACAATACATAGTGACGAGCTCCAACATAATCACATACACAGAGGCAAGCTTACACATTACAATGGATACCACATGTCCATAATGCATCCCAGATAGAAGAATATCGATGCATTGCACACTACACTGTGGGTCCTATTCTTTCTTCCGATCTTTTGCACCGTTGGACAAATGGGAAGAGGATTTGGTGCATCCCATACTACACCGTGAGTCCGTCCTCAACCCCACAAGGCTAAGTATATAGTCTGACAACTGGGAGGGGATTCGGTGCATCCCATACTACACAGCGGGTCCATCCACCATCCCAAGGGGTTTCCCCGAGTAGTGAACCTACCAAACCCAGTGGATTCTGACTTTAATTGCCAATAGGTCACTGACGACAAGTCTATCCACCTAGGAAGAAGTAGCTCCTGACATATACCACCTTGTGACCTTAGTGGTATTGTTAGTTATCTTCTTTTGAATCCCTGGTAACACATGGCATCAGTCACTTATGTGCATACCAGTGACAACCAGTGAACACTCTCAATACGCAGTTAACCCTGGATTATCATTACCCGCACGGATGGGTCCCTACCCATGTAACGACTACGACCATATCATAACTAGTGTAGCCCGCTACCTTCACCTCTGTGAACCAGGTGAATGCTGACTAAACCCTAGCAATAGCCCAAACATCAGTCATTGGCACGGTCCAATGACTACCTGTCACTGCTCAAATATCCCAGAGGTTCACTCTTGGGCGGTTCATACATAACATGAAACACAATCACAGTCAACATACATACGGGCCTATACATACAGATCTTTAGATATGGAGTCAGTTTTCAGAACACATAAAGTCACATGGAACCAACACGAAATGGACTTTTCCAAACTTATACAAGTATTCAATTACCAATTATAAGTAGTTAAATTACTTACTTTATTCATTTACTATTCAGAATACATCATGCATTAAATACAAGTTATTAGATTCCCTTAACTCATTTCATACCCATTCGATACCCATTTTAGCCTCAACTGAAGCTTATGGAGGAAAGTTCAAACCAATTAGGAACAATCCCAGCCCTTGGAGTTATCCCCCCTAATCCCTCCCCCTATGGACTTGAAGTCACATGGATATCCTTCGCCCAACGACTTCCTACGTTCCTGCTTCCAAATGGGTCAAAGTCACTCGTAGTTATCCTTTCTACGAACACACATACACAACTTCCCATATCCAAGGTTTAATTAAGGATTCCCTTCAATTATTAATTCTTGATAACAAGTAGGAGAACATTTAACTAAGCTCACAAATTCACAATATAGTAAACCTATACTAAGGAACATCTAACAAGGTCATCCATATCTCAACTTTACATCCCACTGATATTGCTCCTAATTGAATGTGAGCATCTCAAAACCCTTACAATTATCTATCAAGGATATTGTACAATGTTTGGTACTCGAATAATAGTTTATAATATAGATTTTTATTTTGGATTAGAACATAATTTGGTGATCTTAGATATCACAAGTGTATTAGTTCTTTGTATCTTGAACCGTTATATTATACTAGTAAGAACCCCTTAAACATTTATGTATGAAGATAGCATACAATAGAATAAATATCACCATTAGGATAATTTTACTAACAATGAGGGTAGAAATACTCAAGATTTAATCCCCATGTAGCAATTATGTGAAGCCCCAATATGGCTCCAACATTATTCTACTAATATGATCAAACATCATGATTCTATTAATTTATGGCATCAATCTCCACTAGAACAGGCCATACCTCAATAAGGCCATACACCATTATGTAAGCTTTGAAAGGCCTAACACAATAGTTACAAATTTTCTTAAATCATGAGCAGTACCTATGTAATACACAAGATAAATGGTATCTATACATTTAATAAGAAATTATATATATATATATATATTGTTAATAATAGTAATAATAATATCCTTAGCCACTAAGCTCTCCCCATACTTAACCTACACATATTTATGATTATTAACATATAAGAAGTATTATTAGAAAAATATGAGGTTAGGGAGGGTTTCTATAGCCCAATTTTTGGCCTCACCATTCGCAACCAATTGGTTGCTAACCCAATTCCATAATGAAATGGTTGACTTAACTCCAACCTAACTCACACCCTTATAATTAATAAAGACTCGTACATCACTAAGAACCATAATTGCACCTTTCAACATTTGACCATCACCCTTTTACAGGGGTCCTCTTGACTTGAAAATCCCCCAAAATATTAGTTTACATACCAAATATCTTGCAAACCAGCAAGGAATAAACACAATATATTAGCACTCAATGCATTTCTATTGCATCTAAAATAGGTCTCAAGTAGAAATAACTATATTATTTGTTTAATTGGCACATTATGAATTAACACCATTTACGATGTTCATGGTATTCCTTAATAAGGTTAAGAGTCTCTCGATTTTACAACTGCCATATAGATTATCATGCTTTTGACCAAAATACCACTATTTGTGCTATTACTCATATATAATTTCTTATATGAGGTTTAAAGCAAGATACCCACAATTTGAGAGATACAATTAAAATAATCTCATACTTTTCATTCCATAATATTTCAACCCCAGCCATTTTCTAATAAGAATCATTTAATTTCCACTCCAAATTATATCACAGCGAATTATGTCTTCTTATATAATAAGACCTAGGTGAAGCATAATTACACAATATGTCTACCCTTTCTTTCTCTATATAAACATGAAACATACATAGATGCATCCACTAATGATATGATGAAATATCAATAAACGCATGCCAAGTAATGTTTTGCATGATCTCCTGATCAGATGCATTAAGAAAGGTTCCATAGACAAATTTTATCTATAGCAGATTTTATCCATTGACTTTCTGAGACAATAAAATGTGATAACAGAACTTGAAAGAAGCCGAGATAGGATAACTTTAAAATCAATACTCTTTTAGGAGAGTAATTATGGAGGGGTATATTTAGCTCTCAAAATGATGTTGAATATATCTCTAATGTAGGCATTGAGAAGCTCCATAAGGCAGAGTTTCGCTTGAGCAAACACCATCTAGATCTATTAGGACTCGATGGAATATACAATGCCTCTATCAATGACAAGAAACTTTTATTTGCACGCCCCTCTACTAGTATTTCTCCACACCCCACACTAAAATCATGCCCTTCAGATAAAAGAAATTGGCCCAAAAAAGGGCCACAAACTTCCCATTCGCCTGTTCCTTCCATCCCTCCTCTCAGAGTCTTCACGTGTTTGATGAAATTCTTCCATGCTTTATGCTTGAAAGGCGTCCTTAACCTATTCAAAAGCTCTCATTTCAACCTAGGCAGGGAGGACGAGTCAAGTGGAATTTGGCTTTACACCTGCCAATTGCATTTGCTTTCACCTTTCTAAAGCCTTTTCACGAATCCAATCTATGCGCATTCTGCAATATTTGCAGTTCTTGAGACCATGTTTTTTTGATGGATTTCATTAATATCTCGTGCCTCCTCCCACCATGTGTTCACACTTCTTATCCACTCCCTTTTGCTGGGCGAATAAAATGCCTGTCAAATTTACAACTCCCACATCTTTTTCCTCCTCTCACTCCTTCCTAGTCGTAGCCTCCCTTCTACAATTCCTCTCTTCTTCATGCTCTCTTTGCTCCCATTCCGTCCTTCTCCCTTCTCTCTTTGCATTTTCCTCTTTTTCCTCCCTCTCAGAACAACACATGTCTCCCCTCAAGGGGTCGTGTGTTTTTTCTTTTTTCCTTGTGACCTGATGAATTGAGTTGTCCACAGATAGGGACACCATGCCTTAATAATGGCACGAACACCCTCCTCTTTATTCCCACTCCTTCCCGCACACTGCAACCTCGCCTACTTAATGAAGTTTGTTTCTTTCTTTAATGAGGTTTGTTTCTTTCTTTAATGCCTTGTTGTATTAGTTGTTCGTTGGCTCCATCCACGATTTTACTTTATTTTATTGTATTTATTGTTTTTATTTTATTGTATTTATTGTTTCTTTAACCACACGTCATTGCAATCAGAGTTGGCCTTTTATGGGGATGTGACAAATTCCTGTCACATGTGCCTCACCCACATCCAAATTATAACATTGGACCGTTCAAGAGATTATTTTCCCCAATGCTTCTGGTAAAACTATTTCTTCAAATTTTGAGTGCATCAAATGAATGAATGAAAGTTTTTAATGACGTCCACGAGACTAAACAGCCTATGGGACCAAGACATTCAACAACTTAGTTTGTCTCCAGACTCTTCTTCAAATCAGATCTCCTGCTATTAATTTTGACTAGGAGGCTAGCCGTCTGATTTATCTTATCCTCCTCAAATAACTGCTGCATATTGCCCACATCTGAAATACTTGAGTACTGATTACGGATATTTTCGTACGCTGTGCATTCCATGACGAAGTGCCACTCCGTTTCCACCACTCCCTTATTACAAAATAAGCACGTTCTTTCTTCCCAAGTTTCCTTAGGAGTCTTCCACCTACCAGTCTCACATCTAAGATGGTGGGACCCCGTTCTCAATTGAGCAATTAATAGCCTCGCTTTCCCTTTAATAGTTGCACCTAAATATGGTTTTTCACCATGTTCCTTAGCTGGGTTAAACTCTTTGATGTAATATGCTTTTTTTCGTCCGATCTGATTTGACCACATGGCAGTCCTGAATTTTTCCTTCACATAGATTTTTATTTCACTGTTGGTGTCAGGACACTCACGCCAAATATATCTTTTTAGGTTCAAGCGTGGGAACAATAGCCTGGGTGATTCTGGGCGAATTATCTCTTCACAGGTATTACAGATTTAATGCAGTCAACAAGACTTGGACAGACCATGCGAAAGACTTGTGACAATTTTTCATCTGTTACCTCTTCCGAGAATGGCAATCCGTTCCCTTTTATCTCCACAGGAATCCTGTAGTTTTTTGTGTTGTATTCCATGACCATTTGAGAAAACAAGCTGCAAGTTTTATAATGCACCTACTGGGTAACACCCGACAACAGAAAACAAGAATTCTTGAATTAAAAGTCTGTGAAAGTAATTTTTCCCCCCACTTTCGACCCACACCCTAGATTGCAAGCTAGGGCTACCAAATAGATGTTGATGCTAATGACCATGCAATTCTTACTAACAATGTTAGAAGCCCACGAACAGAGATAAAGATCCTAAGGCCTTCAACAATGCTACAGAGATAAGTCAACTTCCCCTAAAAAAATTGAATGCTATATCGCACAGAAACAACTACCTATATCATGACACTCTTGACACAATGAGATAAAACTATTCAATTGGAATTAACAACAGTGAAGAGAAAATTAACTCGGTGACAAAGACCATACCCACAAAAATTGTTTCATGCCCTGAAACTGCTACATTCACTGCAATACGAGCGTCCCAATTAGTGCCTATACACTATCGATTACAAGACCTCTCCTGACACTTTAAGAACAATGGATGTACTTCATTTCTGAGACACCATCATTAGTTTGTATGGCCATTAAAAGCATGTCATTCAAAACACATGAAATTTGAGCTTCCCACACTTGAACCTAAAAGAATATATTTGGCGTATCTTGGAAACTCTGTATTTTAATTGTCCTCACAAAATGTATCTTTTTTCTTTGCCATGTGTGTGTTCACAGATTTTGTGATGTGCAATGTATTCATAGTAACTGCCATTTGGAGCGCATGAAGATTAATGATTGCCAACCCTTGCATACTATGCTTATGTTGAACAATTCTCTTGAACCGTCATCTTTTATCAAACATTCTGCCAGTCAGTACTAACTCCCATCATTATGCAACATGTATGGCCTACTATTAAACATTCGTACAAGAAACACAAAACAATTAGCAACACCTACTTTAGAACCGTTGCTAACTTTTGTTGTCAAATTTGTCTCATTCGACTCTTCGAATACTTTCTTTCTATCTCCAGACTCCATACACTTCACTCCAAATTCCGCTTTTAACTTCCTGTTAGATGCATAAAACATCTGAACCATATGTTTAAACCTATCATGGAAGTTAAAATTTTAACTTAAATGCTCTATTTATGTTGCTTTTAAACACAAATCTGCCCATACATTTGTCAACCTTGATCACTTATTCTTATACAAGTCACTCATTGTATGTTTACTCTACTTTTCTCCAATATAAACAAATCCTACAAAATGATAGGGTAATCATTGACTTGAGACCCATACATTTTCTCTTTTTGTTCTTGATCACAACCGATGTTGGCTAACACATCAACAACTTGGTTACCTTCCCTGTAAGTGTGATTAATCTGGAAAAATTCAATCTTGTCAAGCAAATTCAAAATCTGATTTAGAACATAATTTGTTTTCCAGTTGCTTGATACTCTATCCTTGCAAGCATTGACAACTAGCAAGGAGTCACCTTCAATTACTAATTTTGACACCTTATGTTGAAATGTTAACTACAGACCATGAAGGAGAGCAAGCACTTTTGCTCGGTTGTTTGTACCATTTGGTAGTCTAATTGACTTTGCACATATTACCAAACCCTCATGATCCCTTAGCACTACACCTGCTCCTGACATTCTACGATTACCACGAGATGCACCATCAAAATTTAGTTTAACAAAACCATTAGGGGGAGGCAACCATATCACCTTTTTCTTGTCAATTTTGACTACCCCTTTTGAGATTATGCTACCTTTGAAAGGGATAACAAGAGATGACCACTCCTTTAGTTGCTTAACATCCCAATCAGTAAATGCAGAGCCCACATGCTTAGTATTTTGCTCATAAGCATTAGCAACTTCACATACAAATTTGTCCAACTTTTCCAACATTGAATCCAAGTTGGTTTTTTCTTTTTGAAAGATCATTTTGTTTCTTTCCCACCAAATACACCACACCATAGAAGAAGGTATTATTTTCCATATGCTTGCAAAGAGAGATGATTTATGTAAAACAGGCCAACTCATGAACATATCCCATAGCTTTTGTGGGAAATGTGAACTCTAACCTAATTTGGATTGAACAAAAAGCCAACAAGAATTTGCAAATGAACAAGACAAGAATAAATGATCCACTGAACCTCTATCATTGCTTCACAAAGCACACATTTAAAAGGTGTTGCAATTGCAAGTTTTTCCAATCTCTCACTTGTTAAAACCCTATACTTTAATGCCAACCATGAAAAACATCCTGCCTTTGGCAAAACCATTGGGTTCCAACAAAATGACAAGGCTCTTTCTTTCCTCCCCTGCTCTTGTTCAGACATTACAGCCTTGTAACCCATTTTTACTATATAATACCTATTTTTGAAGGAGCCCAAATCAATTTATCTGCCACTTTCCTAATGAACACAGTTCTACACCTTAAAGCCTTGATCAACTCTACTTGTTGAGCCTGTGGTATAAATGAAAGAGGCAATGATTTCTAAAATGCTTCCCATGTTTGTACATCTATATCCTAGATATAATCTTTGAATTTATCCCCCCAATTGTGAGTAGTATAATTAGTTGCAGCCTGAAAAATCATACACTATTTCCAATGGTGGAAATACATTCCATGAATCTTGCCAGAAAAGTGTACTCTCCCCATTATGAATTTCCCAAGTTAGGTATTGAACAATTACCTTTCTGCAATCTAACAAGTAATTCCACATCACAGACCCTTATGGATGGTTAGATATGGTGAGAATACGTGTTGGATTGTCACTATCTAGATACTTTCCTTGCATGAGTTTACACCATTTTCCTTGTGGCCTTGTGTACAAGTGCCATACCAACTTTGCACCCAATGCAACATTCCTGGCAGACATATTATGTACCCCTACTCCTCCTTTTAACTTCTCTTTGCAAATATTTTGGAGTGAAGCTAAAGGTATTTTTCTTTTAGAATCCATATTACCTTTCCATAAAAAGGTTCTAATAAGTTTTTTCTATTTTTGAAATAGCAGTCCTTGGTGCTTTTAAGACTCAAAATAATTTGGAAAAGGCCAAAACATAGCTCAAAATAAAGAATGGAATACTCAGTATTTATGTACTCGCAACTAGAAATAAAGAGTAAAAAATTACTTATAAGATACTTTTATATTTAAATAATAATTACTTAATACATAACTTAAAAATTGTTTTTTATTTTTTATTATTTTATTTTTGATGTTATTTAGGTTGTTTTAAAGATATTTTCATTTTTATATATATTGCAAAATTATTATTCTCTTTATATATATAAAAGGTTGATGGAAGAAGCGCCTCCACAAAAGTTCAAAAAGTGGAAGTGTTTTTTTCTTTTTTTTCAGAATTTGTCACACTTGGACTGAAAATTTGAAGCACTTACACAATTAATCTTAAAAAAAGTAATATGAAATTTGGCGTTTTGAATCTAGTTTCCAAATATGTAATTTATTCAAATACCCAGATGATAGAAATTAAATTTTGATAGGTATGTATAAAAATCACTTTTTAAAAGTCTTTTTTTTTACCATACCATGCGCGTGTATAGACACCACAAATTTTTAATTCCTTTTGGGGAAAGATATGTAACAACATGAAGATTGATGAGGATATTTTTTGTAATTTTTTTTTAATATTTTTTTATATTGAATTTTTATTGGTCCTAATTGTTGTTTTAAAAAATCAACATGGACAGACAACATAATTGGACCTAAACTAAATATATAAAAAAAAAAATCATTGTGTAGAGAATTGTTTGAAGATTGATTACATGATTTTGTTTTGCAAAACATAATCAAAAGTTATTAAAACATAAAAGCCTCGATATTTCAAGTTTATGGACCAAGCCATTTAGAAATTAATTAAAAATTAAAACATAATCCATCTAATAAAAATTATATATTTGGAAACTAGACATCATGTTCTATAATGGGTTTTAATTTCATAGATTAATTTAGAAAAAAAGTCCATCAGCTATATTGCCAAAGTTGGACATTTCTCTTGAACCTGCTCTAATTTTTTAGTTGCAAGTCAAAGGCTAAGAGTCGGGTTGCCAAACCTTTTCCGAGCCTAAAACTGAGGTAGCATGTGGTTTGAGAATTCAAAATTTTAAAAATGCATGTGTTCTTTATTTGCTTTGTTTATTTAAAAAATTAAATACCTTTTAAAAACACATACGTGTTATAAAATACATGTGTTATAATGCGTGCGCATTACATAACGTGTACGCGTTACAAAATGCGTACGCATTACAATGCATACATGTTTTATAACGCATATGTGTTTCTAAAAAGTATTTAATTTTTTAAATAAATGACTCATATGTGTTACGTACGTGTTATAACACGTATGCGTTTTTTAGTGCATACCCGAAGCATTAATGCATACGTATTTTTTTTAGACTCAAGTACTCAAATCATATCGCATATGCATTTTTTTAATAATGCGTACACGTTTCCTATGGGATTTTTTTTTGGCCGAAACTTCCCCTCTTGGTGGACTCAACTTTTTGCTTTTGGAATTTGAAGTAATTGTTCATGAAGTATTGGGTAGACATAGATAGTGGCTAAGGTCTTTTTCTCTATTTCTTCTTTTTTCCCTTACTATATATGAGATCATAAGCAAAAATTTGTGTCACTCATTTATATTGTTTGTTAAAAGATAATAATGCTCAAAAGAATATGTGTAATTTATTATGATATATTTGAAATATGAAATAATTGTTCATGACATATTGAGTAGGCATAGATTGTGGTTAGATGAGTCTTTAAAAATTTCTTGCCTTTTGGTTGTATTCTTTATAAAGTTAAAGGACATTCCTCTTGAATTCATACTTCTCTAATACCTTTCTTCGAAGTATCATATATTTCACAACATATGTAACAGTGAAGTTTGGAGTGATCATTAATGGAATGAATGTAAGTGGGCCCTTGAATTATTGGAGTCCTTGTGTTACTTATGCAGAACATATATGAACTTCTCAACATAGTTGCAAGGGTACTCTAACATATATATAATTATAAAAAAACCTTAAATGGTATCTAGTTAGCCCTAAAAATCCTTGTATTTAGTCAATGTTTATTGGCATAGGCCTCTCTTTTATTTATTACTTTTCTTCAAATCCACTTTCATTCCTTAAATAATTCAAGTTACTCCAAAGACATGTGAATTTTTTTGTAGAATTTGATATTACATTCAAACCCACAAAACCTTTTTCACATGTTCCATAAGGTCCACCCAGTCTCTATTGCAAATAGTAATAACATCAAAGAGCTTCAACGAAATTTTTGAAGAAATGGAGGAAAAAAGAGAGAGGATCTAATGTGTCATGGGAAACTATTGAAATCAAATGGATTCACATAGGATTCATCTCATGATCATGCTATTAATTTCATGTCAAACAAATTTCCACTTAACACTAGACCCTGTCACTATCCTTTTGAGAGAGAAAATACGATTTTAAAGGTTTAAAAAAGTGTCACATTCAACATTTATCATTGCAATAATTTTCTCATATTTCATGGTCATGATTAAGGAGGGTTATTCATGATTTGTCTAAATTAAATAGTGAAACAAATTCACTATCAAAGAAATATTATTTTCACTAATGATTTATTAGAATTACATGGAGCTTCTTATTTTATCTAAATGGGTTTTTTCTCAACTAATCACTCAGTTATAATAAGTGATGAGGATTTAACTATATGATTTATTTTCAAACTTTCTAATGCTACCAATACTATGCATTGATTAAGGAGGGTTATTCATGATTTGTCTAAATTAAATAGTGAAACAAATTCACTATCAAAGAAATATTATTTTCACTAATGATTTATTAGAATTACATGGAGCTTCTTATTTTATCTAAATGGGTTTTTTCTCAACTAATCACTTGGTTATAATAAGTGATGAGGATTTAACTATATGATTTATTTTCAAACTTGCTAATTCTACCAATACTATGCATTGATGTCACATCCACTAATTAATCTTATCAAGAAGGTTGAACAAGCATTCTAGCAAATAAAAGAGGCAATTATGACAACACTGATTATGTCAACCATGATTGACAAAATATATTTATCTCTAAAGTGATGCATTATGAGGAATATGAGTGGTCGTATTACAAAAACATAAGATCTATTACATTCAAAAGTAAAAAAAAATAAGGAAAGCCCAAAATGAATGCTTGTATGTGGCAAGGAAATGTTGGCAACACTCTATGTAGTCTATAAATAAAAATAATACCTAGGATCTATTAAGTTTCTAGCTAAATAATATAAGAGTATCTTGAACAAGCCTTCTAGAAAATAAAAGAGGCAATTATGACAACCTCGATTATGTAAACCCTTGATTGACAAAAGACACTTATCTCTAAAGTGATGCATTAGGAGGAATATGAGTGGTCCTATTACAAAAACATAAGACCTATTGCATTCAAAAGTCAAAAACTTAAGGAAAGCCCAAATGAATGCTTCCTTGTGGCAAGGAAATATTGGCAACACTTTGAGTAGTCCATAAATAGAAATAATACATAGGATCTATTAAGTTTCTATCTAAATCATATCAGAGAATCTTTAACAAGCATTCTAGCAAATAAAAGAGGCAATTATGGCAACATTGATTATGTCAACCCTTGATTGACAAAACATTTATCTCTAAAGTGATGCATTAGGAGGAATATGAGTGGTCCTATCATGAAAACAAAAGTGGCCCAAATATGTGAAACAAAGAATACTCCCTTCAAGAATGGGCTTCCCTGCAAGTCATGGTGGACGGGATTCAAAAGAAGGCATCCTGATCTCTGCTTGAGAACAACCCAAGGTAAAGATAGAGACCGTGCTATAAATCTGAGGGCAACAGTTGTAAGTGCTTTCTACGACACTTTGGAGAAGGCATATGCAGGAGGGAACTATGGACCGTAGAGGATTTGGAACCGCGATGAGATAGGGATGCAAGCCGATCGAAATAGTAACATGAAGGTGCTTGCCAACAAAGGCATGAGAAGTGTTGCTTACATTATCCCAAAGAGTCGGGAGTGGATCACTATTCTAGCATGTGTAAATGTTGCAGGTCAAAAACTTCTAGGTTTTTATTTGTTCAAGAGCAAAAATCATGTGCAAAACTAGATAGCCAACTATGAGGCAGGAGCATTGATGGTTGTTCAAGCTCACGCATGGATGACCAAAGAGATTTTTTATCAAATGGCTCAAGTTCTTTGTTATGCAAGTACCTGGGGGTTGCTCACCTGCCCATAGAAACCTCTTGATATTTGATGGCCATGGTAGCCATGTAGCATTCTCTACCATTACCAAAACAAGGGCGCTTGGTATTGACTTGCTCACCCTACCGGCCCACACATCACACAAGTTGCAACCTCTTGATGCGATTGTTTTCTCATCTTTCAAGTCTAACTTCAAAAAGGAAAGAACATATTGGAGTATTAAACATCCTAATCTGGAGATAAGAAAGGCCAAAATAGGCTACACTTGGCAGCCTAGCTTTTCAAAATTCATTGACTGTTTCAAACATAACAACTGGCTTCAAGAGGACAGGTATTTGGCCCTTTGATTGAAATGCTTTGGAGAAG
>VDFB02299531.1:0-26209 GCA_007258455.2 Sequoia sempervirens
CTAACGGTAAACTCTTCCAAGCCTGCTATGTTGAATATGAGCTCAGTTTGCCACACAGAACACATGGTAGTACTTCTATAAAAAATTTCTTCAACCATGTATTTACCAGCCTGTGACAGTACAACCTGTCTCTAGCGCTTACATGTTTTAAGCGCTGCTTTCTACCATAGCTGCAACACGATTTACATTGGCCTCTTCTGTCTTCTTCAGATTAATCTTTAATAGTTATTTAAGTCAACCATGCCACGGGAATCATAATGATACTCATGCTATAAAATGCCGCTGGTCAGAAGACGTGTTAGTGGCACTGGTGCATATCGGTCATATGCGATTACTCAGCCTTCATCAAAATGGATTTACAATGAAATACAACTCTGTCAATGAGTTTATTGTACTTTGAGTGTATTCTAATAGTTGTAATAGAGTTTGTAGGTTTGAAGTTTAATTATGAAATCATTATAATCTTGAAGATTTCAAGAATTTTCACATTAGACAGCAATGTTAAGTGAATAATTTCTTAAGGCACACCTCATAATTAGAACCAACTGTTCATTATTATTTCTTCATAATTGAAATAAGGTCGCTAGAAAGGGAACACAGATATAATATATTACGGTCTAAGAGAGGACAGATAAAACTAACCCAAAACAGTACAATCAATAGACTGAAATAGATTTGAAATTGTAACACCATCAATCACGGGAAAGCTGGATGACACTCACAATCAATGCTACTCCCCTATTTTTCAGAGTGGGGGAGAGTTTGATTCAAGGCCTGGTGCTGTTAGCAATGATGATTGTCTTTACTATGATGCCGCTGGTGTTATCATTTGTGCAATTGGATCCAGATATATCATTTATTGCTCAAATGTGGCAAGGACTTATTTGATAGATGCCAAAGATGTTCAGGGTAAGGCCTACAAGGTTTTGTTGAAGGCACAGGAAGCAGCAATAAGGGAACTCAAGCAGGGAAACCCTCTTAGTGCAGATACTAAGGATGTAATCATTTTGATTTTGGTAAACTATATGTAATACAAAAATATAATTAATCAAGACTTAAGATTGCAAGATTAATGAAACCCCTTACCCTACTAACAATGATCTAAGTGTAGTTGATTTCTAAGACTACACACATTTGTTCTTTAGCACATACAATTAGTTTCTTATGTTCACACACTTATTGAGGGTGCAATATCTCCTTAACTATGTGTTATTATTAAGTTGATCCATTCTTATTTTAATACATCATTGCTAATATTTTAGCATCTACTAATAAGAAAATATTTTATTTTATACCTTTCCTTATGTACTGTATGAATAAAATAATTAGTCTTTCATTTGATCCATTACTATTACTATATCATAGTTATGAACTTTTCTCTAATTGTAACATGAAAATCAAAGAATTGTAAGTTAGATCAAATTATATTTTTTTAAACGAGTGACATATAAATGATTGTACCTAAAAAAAAGATAGACATACATTAAAATGACCATTTACACGAGTCTTTCAAAGGATGATTATAAAACCCTTTTCAATTTGCTTTAATTGTTCCAATATATATATATATATATATATATATATATATATATATATATATATATATATACCTCCCTACATTGAGTATACCATTGATTTCATTTTCCTTGCAAAAGTTTATAATGACTTTGAGAATTGTTGAGTGATGCTCTCTTAACCATTCAAAATATATTTCCAATTTTAATAGTATTACTTTATAATGGTATAAGGCAAATTCACTGTCAACAATTCACCGTCGCAAAATTCACCGTCAACAATGACAAATTCATCTCAAGAAAAATTCACCGCCAGCAATTCAATGTCACGGAAAATTAATACGATGAATTTTCCACAGTGAATTGCTGGTGAAGAATTTTCCCGCGGTGAATTTTCTGTCGATAAATTACTGGCTGCAAATTTTCCTAGAACCCTTTATAATACATTTGATTTCAAGTTGAACAGTATTTCTATCCTCATCTTCTTCGGCTCTTGCTCTTGGGGGGTCAATCTACTCTATACATGCCTATGATATGCTCCATTGTGTTCGATTTGTACCATTCAAGATTCTTAACGGTAAACTCTGCCAAGCCTACTATGTTGAATATGAGCTCAGTTTGCCACATAGAACACATGGTAGTACTTCTATAAAAAATTTCTTCAACCATGTATTTACCAGCCTGTGACAGTACAACCTGTCTCTAGCGCTTACATGTTTTAAGTGCTGCTTTCTACCATAGCTGCAACATGATTTACATTGGCCTCTTCTGTCTTCTTCAGATTAATCTTTAATAGTTATTTAAGTCAACCGTGCCACGGGAATCATAATGATACTCATGCTATAAAATGCCGCTGGTCAGAAGACGTGTTAGTGGCACTGGTGCTTATCGGTCATATGCGATTACTCAGCCTTCATCACAATGGATTTACAATGAAATACAACTCTGTCAATGAGTTTATTGTACTTTGAGTGTATTCTGATAGTTGTAATAGAGTTTGTAGGTTTGAAGTTTAATTATGAAATCATTATAATCTTGAAGATTTCATGAATTTTCACATTAGACAGCAATGTTAAGTGAATAATTTCTTAAGGCACACCTCATAATTAGAACCAACTGTTCATTATTATTTCTTCATAATTGAAATAAGGTCGCTAGAAAGGGAACACAGATATAATATATTACATTCTAAGAGAGGACAGATAAAACTAATCCAAAACAGTACAATCAATAGACTGAAATAGATTTGAAATTGTAACACCATCAATCACGGGAAAGCTGGATGCCACTCACAATCAATGCTACTCCCCTATTTTTCAGAGTGGGGGAGAGTTTGATTTAAGGCCTGGTCCTGTTAGCAATGATGATTATCTTTACTATGATGCCACTGGTGTTATCATTTGTGCAATTGGATCCAGATATAACAGTTATTGCTCAAATGTGGCAAGGACTTATTTGATAGATGTCAAAGATGTTCAGGGTAAGGCCTACAAGGTTTTGTTGAAGACACAGGAAGCAGCAATAAGGGCACTCAAGCAGGGAAACCCTCCTAGTGCAGATACTAAGGATGTAATCATTTTGATTTTGGTAAACTATATGTAATACAAAAATATAATTAATCAAGACTTAAGATTGCAAGATGAATGACACCCCTTACCCTACTAACAATGATCTAAGTGTAGTTGATTTCTAAGACTACACACATTTGTTCTTTAGCACATACAATTAGTTTCTATGTTCACACACTTCTTGAGGGGGCAATCTCTCCTTAACTATGTGTTATTATTAAGTTGATCCATTCTTATTTTAATACATCATTGCTAATATTTTAGCATCTACTAATAAGAAAATATTTTCTTTTATACCTTTCCTTATGTACTGTATGAATAAAATAATCAGTTTTTCATTTGATCCATTACTATTACTATATCACAGTTATGAACTTTTCTCTTATTGTAACATGAAAATCAAAGAATTGTAAGTTAGATCAAATTATATTTTTTTAAACGAGTGACATATAAATGATTGTACCTAAAACAAAAGATAGACATACAGTAAAATGACCATTTACACGAGTCTTTCAAAGGATGATTATAAAACACTTTTCAATTGCTTTAAATGTTCCAATATATATATATAAAAACTTCCTACATTGAGTATACCATTGATTTCATTTTCCTTGCAAAAGTTTATAATGACTTTGAGAATTGTTGAGTGATGCTCTCTTAACCATTCAAAATATATTTCCAATTTTAATAGTATTAATTTATAATGGTATAAGGCAAATTCACTGTCAACAATTCACCGTCAACAATGACAAATTCATCTCAAGAAAAATTCACTGCCAGCAATTCAATGTCACGGAAAATTAAAACGATGAATTTTCCGCAGTGAATTGCTGGTGAAGAATTTTCCCGTGGTGAATTTTTTGTCTATAAATTACTGGCTGCAAATTTTCCTAGAACCCTTTATAATACATTTGATTTCAAGTTGAACAGTATTTCTATCCTCATCTTCTCCGGCTCTTGCTCTTGGGGGGTCAATCTACTCTATACACACCTCCGATATGCTCCATTGTGTTCGATTTGTACCATTCAAGATTCCTAACGGTAAACTCTGCTAAGCCTGCTGTGTTGAATATGAGCTCAGTTTGCCACATAGAACACATGGTAGTACTTCTATAAAAAATTTCTTCAACCATGTATTTACCAGCCTGTGACAGTACAACCTGTCTCTAGCGCTTACATGTTTTAAGCGTTGCTTTCTACCATAGCTGCAACACGATTTACATTGGCCTCTTCTGTCTTCTTCAGATTAATCTTTAATAGTTATTTAAGTCAACCATGCCATGGGAATCATAATGATACTCATGCTATAAAATGTCGCCGGTCAGAAGACGTGTTAGTGGCACTGGTGCTTATCGGTCATATGCGATTACTCAGCCTTCATCACAATGGATTTACAATGAAATACAACCTTGTCAATGAGATTATTGTACTTTGAGTGTATTCTGATAGTTGTAGTAGAGTTTGTAGGTTTGAAGTTTAATTATGAAATCATTATAATCTTGAAGATTTCAAGAATTTTCACATTAGACAACAATGTTAAGTGAATAATTTCTTAAGGCACACCTCATAATTAGAACCAACTGTTCATTATTATTTCTTCATAATTGAAATAAGGTCGCTAGAAAGGGAACACAGATATAATATATTACAGTATAAGAGAGGACAGATAAAACTAACCCAAAACAGTACAATCAATAGACTGAAATAGATTTGAAATTGTAACACCATCAATCACGGGAAAGCTAGATGCCACTCACAATCAATGCTACTCCCCTATTTTTCAGAGTGGGGGAGAGTTTGATTTAAGGCCTGGTGCTGTTAGCAATGATGATTGTCTTTACTATGATGCCACTGGTGTTATCATTTGTGCAATTGGATCCAGATATAAGAGTTATTGCTCAAATGTGGCAAGGACTTATTTGATAGATGCCAAAGATGTTCAGGGTAACGCCTACAAGGTTTTGTTGAAGGCACAGGAAGCAGCAATAAGGGCACTCAAGCAAGGAAACCCTCTTAGTGCAGATACTAAGGATGTAATCATTTTCATTTTGGTAAACTATATGTAATACAAAAATATAATTAATCAAGACTTAAGATTGCAAGATGAATGACACCCCTTACCCTACTAACAATGATCTAAGTGTAGTTGATTTCTAAGACTACACACATTTGTTCTTTAGCACATACAATTAGTTTCTATGTGGACACACTTATTGAGCGGGCAATCTCTCCTTAACTTTGTGTTATTATTAAGTTGATCCATTCTTATTTTAATACATCATTGCTAATATTTTAGCATCTACTAATAAGAAAATATTTTCTTTTATACCTTTCCTTATGTACTGTATGAATAAAATAATTAGTCTTTCATTTGATCCATTACTATTACTATATCACAGTTATGAACTTTTCTCTAATTGTAACATGAAAATCAAAGAATTGTAAGTTAGATCAAATTATATTTTTTTAAACGAGTGACATATAAATGATTGTACCTAAAACAAAAGATAGACATACAGTAAAATGACCATTTACACGAGTCTTTCAAAGGATGATTATAAAACCCTTTTCAATTGCTTTAAATGTTCCAATATATATATATATAAACCTCCTACATTGAGTATACCATTGATTTCATTTTCCTTGCAAAAGTTTATAATGACTTTGAGAATTGTTGAGTGATGCTGTCTTAACCATTCAAAATATATTTCCAATTTTAATAGTATTACTTTATAATGGTATAAGGCAAATTCACTGTCAACAATTCACCGTCGCAAAATTCGCCGTCAACAATGACAAATTCAACTCAAGAAAAATTCACCGCCAACAATTCAATGTCACGGAAAATTAATACGATGAATTTTCCGGAGTGAATTGCTGGTGAAGAATTTTCCCGCGGTGAATTTTCTTTCGATAAATTACTGGCTGCAAATTTTCCTAGAACCCTTTATAATACATTTGATTTCAAGTTGAACAGTATTTCTATCCTCATCTTCTCTGGCTCTTGCTCTTGGGGGGTCAATCTACTCTATACACGCCTCCGATATGCTCCATTGTGTTCGATTTGTACCATTCAAGATTCCTAACGGTAAACTCTGCCAAGCCTGCTATGTTGAATAAGAGCTCAGTTTGCCACACAGAACACATGGTACAACTTCTATAAAAAATTTCTTCAACCATGTATTTACCAGCCTGTGACAGTACAACCTGTCTCTAGCGCTTACATGTTTTAAGCGCTGCTTTCTACCATAGCTGCAACACGATTTACATTGGCCTCTTCTGTCTTCTTCAGATTAATCTTTAATAGTTATTTAAGTCAACCATGCCACGGGAATCATAATGATACTCATGCTATAAAATGCCGCTGGTCAGAAGACGTGTTAGTGGCATTGGTGCTTATCGGTCATATGCGATTACTCAGCCTTCATCACAATGGATTTACAATGAAATACAACTCTGTCAATGAGTTTATTGTACTTTGAGTGTATTCTGATAGTTGTAATAGAGTTTGTAGGTTTGAAGTTTAATTATGAAATCATTATAATCTTGAAGATTTCAAGAATTTTCACATTAGACAGCAATGTTAAGTGAATAATTTCTTAAGGCACACCTCATAATTAGAACCAACTGTTCATTATTATTTCTTCATAATTGAAATAAGGTCGCTAGAAAGGGAACACAGATATAATATATTACAGTCTAAGAGAGGACAGATAAAACTAACCCAAAACAGTACAATCAATAGACTGAAATAGATTTGAAATTGTAACACCATCAATCACGGGAAAGCTGGATGCCACTCACAATCAATGCTACTCCCCTATTTTTCAGAGTGGGGGAGAGTTTGATTTAAGGCCTGGTGCTGTTAGCAATGATGATTATCTTTACTATGATGCCACTGGTGTTATCATTTGTGCAATTGGATCCAGATATAACAGTTATTGCTCAAATGTGGCAAGGACTTATTTGATAGATGCCAAAGATGTTCAGGGTAAGGCCTACAAGGTTTTGTTGAAGGCACAGGAAGCAGCAATAAGGGCACTCAAGCAGGGAAATCCTCTTAGTGCAGATACTAAGGATGTAATCATTTTGATTTTGGTAAACTAGATGTAATACAAAAATATAATTAATCAAGACTTAAGATTGCAAGATGAATGACACCCCTTACCCTACTAACAATGATCTAAGTGTAGTTGATTTCTAAGATTACACACATTTGTTCTTTAGCACATACAATTAGTTTCTATGTTCACACACTTATTGAGGGGGCAATCTCTCGTTAACTATCTGTTATTATTAAGTTGATCCATTCTTAGTTTAATACATCATTGCTAATATTTTAGCATCTACTAATAAGAAAATATTTTCTTTTATACCTTTCCTTATGTACTGTATGAATAAAATAATCAGTCTTTCATTTGATCCATTACTATTACTATATCACAGTTATGAACTTTTCTCTAATTGTAACATGAAAATCAAAGAATTGTAAGTTAGATCAAATTATATTTTTTTAAACGAGTGACATATAAATGATTGTACCTAAAACAAAAGATAGACATACAGTAAAATGACCATTTACACGAGTCTTTCAAAGGATGATTATAAAACCCTTTTCAATTGCTTTAAATGTCCCAATATATATATATATATAAACCTCCTACATTGAGTATACCATTGATTTCATTTTCCTTGCAAAAGTTTATAATGACTTTGAGAATTGTTGAGTGATGCTCTCTTAACCATTCAAAATATATTAAATGGTCAAGAACCTAAGGTGATGCACCAAAACAACCTAGACTTATTAATAGCCTTACACATTCAAATTAATATCTCAAAGCTTAACTTACGCAACTCACTTTCCCATCAATAATTTATAAGGAGGTATGTAATAGTGCTTTCAAAAGGAAAATAGATTTTCACAGTCAATAACACCACTAAACAACACAACTTATACCTGTAAACATACATTTTTTTTCAAATGGATGTAGGAAACATGGGACAAGTTTGCAAGGAAAGATGACTTTTCACAAAACAGACCGATCAACCATTAATGGCATACCATAAACATGAATAGAGAAGAAAAAAATGCTCCAATTTATTAATTCAAAGTGCTTACTGTATAATAGGTCTATCTGAGTTACAATACAACTCTATGAAAATAACTCCAAGAAAGTAAAGCTATCCTCTTGCTGGAAAATAAAAACCCCCTCAAATGTTTAAAATGAACATACTTAAACCAAAACCCACCAAAACCTCTCACACAAGTGTTTCTAGAAGATTTTGGTCGGATAAAATAGAAAAGGCCAAAAAGAACCTTCTAGAACTCTCCAAAATGTCCTCCACATGAAGAAAAATTAGGCCAAGTCAATAGTCGCCCCAAAAATGTGACAAAAAATGCCTCCAGCTAGCCTCTTTTCCACCAAAATCAGTCGAAATAGCATCCCACACATTTCCCATTTCTGCAAGTCATCATTGGTCCTCGTACAAAACTTGGCCACATTCTCCATCATGCAGTATGTGTGTGGGTTTTAAAAACATTAAAAATAATGGCATTGTTTAAGTGATTCATAAAACATCACTTAACAAGTCACTTTACAATTAAGCACAAGATAAAGGACCCCACCAAAAATATGTATTACATTTGCATTTAAAAGCAAACTGAAAGTGATTTTCAAATCACTTACATGATATTTTCAAAAATTAAAAACAAATGTAACATAGAATATAATATCTTAAAAGTTCCCAAAAGTTTCAAAGGCACTTGGCCATCAACATACCTCATTCTGCATTCTTGATCACACGTGGTAAAACACATGTTTGCAAAGGCATCATAGTCTCCAACATACCTAGTCAAAAGGTCGACCTCCAAACCCCTTTGAAAGCATATTGCAAGTTATGTGATGTTGGGGTAAAAAATAAAAGGCATATCATATTTGTTGCACACTCCATGTGACTTGGAAGAGTTTTTAAAATGAAAAAAAAAACAAAGGCATAACGTGCCTGAGTGATAACACATATTTTCAGCCCTCATCATTTACCACATGTTTTGATTTTTAAAACATGGGATAAAAAATCCCATCGACACTTAAACAAGGTCAAACCCTAATAATCAAAATATACAACCATGAGGAAAAAGACATCATTTTTTTGATGAATGAAATCTGGAACACTCCATGCCATCGTGGGGTTTGGAAAAACATAGAAAATGGTGCTATTTTTGGCTGATTTTGTTGGTTTTTTGACAATTT
The DNA here is from genome assembly GCA_007258455.2 of Sequoia sempervirens. Lineage (NCBI taxonomy): Eukaryota > Viridiplantae > Streptophyta > Pinopsida > Cupressales > Cupressaceae > Sequoia > Sequoia sempervirens. Next base: position 9,334 of record VDFB02299531.1, read on the forward strand.
CTGAGAAACACCTCAAGTGGCAGGTAAAAATGCTTCCTCATGGCTTAGAATCTGCATTTTTCTTCCACCTTTTGGATTCATTTGATGAGTAAAGGTTGTGGCCTATAGAGTATCTTTTGAACATTTTGTTTCACTTCTTTTTCCTGTGGGTTTTTTCAATCTGCTCATAGTCGACATGAGAACTCAAATGAAGTTTTGAAAGAGGAAAAAGCTTGAAAATTTGCACAAAAAAATCTGTGAGCAAAAGCTCCAGGTGAGTTAAATTGACTCTCCTTTCTGATTTTGAGTAAAAGAAAACCCATGTTTTCATTTCTATCTTGAGAAAAAAATCTCTCCTTTCTGATTTTGTATATCTACACTTGACAATGGCGACACTCTATTGTTTTTTTTGTTCCTTTTATGAAGGAATGCACCTTTTGGTCGTGGCTATGAACAGGAAAAATGTGTCTTTCATGTAGCTCGGCATTTACTTCTAAAAACCCTCATGTTATCTTTTGATTTTTCCTTGTATTAACAAATCTTAACAACCCAAATGGATTTCTTGGAATGTAGAAGAAGAAAGAACTTGTTGTGGCTCGGCCTCCATTTTTGCAAACTGGGTTTTTTGTATTCACAATTTTTGCTTTATTTTCACTGTAATTGCAAAAACCCCTATTTGGGTTTCATGTAGCATATCTTTTGTTGACTCTGCAACTGTTTGTTAAAGAACCCAAGTGGGTTTCTTGATTTTCTTGAAAAGCTCAAATTTGTTGCAAAAAACGTAGATGAGTTTGCAAGTTTATTCCATTTTCCTGTAGAAAATAGCAATGTGGCTCCATTTTTTAAAAAACCCAAGTGGGTTTTCTATATTTTGCAGAAAAAGGCCAATCTTCACCACGGCCTATCATAATACATGAAATGGCTTTTCATTTTTCTAATTCTTTTAGGATGTTCACCATATTGTGATTTCCATATCAAATTTTCATGGTGAACCCATTTTGGTATTTTTTTCAATTTGAAAACAACGTCAGATTTTTTCAAAAATGATTCAATGCCACTGTAAAGTGTGAGCATCATGAGAAACTTCAATATGTAGCAAAGTGTGCCTTTTTTTTAGTGAGCATCTTAATTGGTTTTGGAAATGCAATTCATTTCTATAGAATTTCTTTAAAACTAATAACCCCAAAGTGGGTTTGTCACTGTGAATAGCTTATGCATTTCATTTTCTATTTAAGAGCACCATACTCTTCCTTTGTTGGGTTCTTTTCTCCTTTGATTGCCCTTTAACATAATGAGAATTTCCTTCAGTTTCTAAACCATCAAAGCATGCATTACCTGTTAGAAGTGTATAACTCATTGCATTTTTTTGATGGGTTAGCATCTAAAGAAGCTTTAGAAGTCTCTTCCTTTCTTTGTAATATTGTTGTTCCTTGAACTTTAGAGTTGTCAAATACTACCAAACTGGCATTTTCCATATGAACTTTACAGTCAATAGATGTGATCAGTCTCCTTTGCTTCCATTGCAATGAGAGAACATCACTTTGATCAGCATTTAATGTCTTGAGCATTCCAGAAAACTCAATTTTCTCATTTGAATTATCATTATTTACTTCCATGATGATAATTGCCCTGATTTTGTCTCATCATTGTAATTTCTCTTTGTTGTCATGTATTTTGATATGGATGCATGTTGTCATAATGTTGAAAGCCACTTTAACCTTCTACCATTTTCTGACTTTCCCTGTTGATTATCTTTGAACCCCTGATATGACTGCAATTTGTAGATTGTTGCTATCACAAGGTAGATTTTGATACTTCCCTTTAACATGCAAACATTACCAGCCTTGAAATTTCTTTCTTTGCATAGGTTTGTAACTTGGTAATAGGTTTCTTTTTCATGCAATAGCTCTTCATATTAGTGGATGACATGCTAAGGTTTGATCATACCGATTGTCCTTTACTTGCGCTATGACCTTGTTGTGAATGGACTACATTTTCATGTCCTTTGGTAATCATGCTTATTTCTAAACTTTATGTAGTCATAAATATTGCAATTTGATTCAAATTCTTCATAATGCAACACATAGCAAGAATGGAAGAGTTATCTCCATCTGTGTAATGACTGCACCTTGCATTACATGGCTTAGTCACAGTTTAGCATTCACTGTTGATTTGTCTTTTCAATTTCATAGATAATCATGAAAATAAACCTGTAACCCTCAATGGTATGGTTCTTATTCATGACTATGCCTTGTTCACTAAAGCACCATGATTCATGATGGTTTCAACAATTGAATTTCATGAGCTCCTTTATTTCAATGAAGACCACTGCCATCTTTAGTATCAATTCTCTTCCTTTCTTTGTAATATGCTTAGAGGCATCATTTTCAGAGGAAACCATTTGGCAACTTGCTCAACCATTAACATAAGAGTATAGAGAATACCAGACCCATGTTCCTTGTGTTATGGCATAACAATTGTATCTTGATCACATCATATGAGGGTTCCATTGTTGTCATGACTTCTTATAATGACATGTTCATAATAGGCATATTATCTGTGTCAACTAGAGTTGATGTTTCTTGAATGTCTTTGCCTTTTGTGACTTTCCTTAAACCATCATGCGTTGAATGTTATCTAGCAACTTTTTTGTCTAATGTTTGATTGAGAAGGCCTTGAATAGATCCTTGTGCAACTTTAGATTTTATTTTTTTCATTGATGTCTTTTTTGACATGCTTGGAATGCTTTTAAGCTTATCATGTTCTCAATCTAAAAGATAGCATATAACTTTCATATATCTCACTTATGAGGATAGAAAAATAGGTGGCCATGTTTCTTTGCCATTAAAACAATTATGCTCTATTTTGATTACTCCCCCATACTTGTCAACTTTTAATTTGTCTTTCTCTATCATGTAGCATACATTTATTACTATTGTCCTTCATGAGACCATTTTTGCATGCATTGTTTATTGTCCTTATCAATGACAATGACCTTCACTTACTACATTCATTTTCACAAGTACACTTATGAATGAACACTATTAATTCCATTTTCCTCGTGTAGCTCTTGAAAAGGTGTTGTCCTTGCACTTGTATCATGACTTGACTCAACCATTGCTCTCTTTTTGGTTATGTGTAATAAATACACACTGTCTCCTCATTTTAACTTTATTAGACAGCCACATGTCACCTATGTGGGTGACCTAAAAGCTCACCTTCCTATCTGATGTGTGACTTCCCAATAGGGTTATGGTGAGAGGGGATTGACAACATCTTGAAATGCTTCCTCATTGTTCAAGAAATGCATAATTGAACTTGATGCATCAATGAAGTCGCTTCCTTTATAAACAGATCATGGATCTTCTTAAGAAGATGGAAGGACATATCAGGAAAATATGTTGCATCTTTTGAATCTGACAATGAAAGTTGATCGATTGGTGTGATTTCATATTGATTTAATGCATTGATAATGGATAAATCTTTGATCAAGTTGCTCAATTTCCTTTTTCTTTCAAAGCATGTTGAGATCTACCCTTGTGGGAGCCACATTTAACCCACATGTTGTATTTAATCTTAATCAAAACAGTAACCAGTCTTGTCCTAAATCTACACATGAAGCAAACAGTTAGAAAATAAATGCATATGTCAAATGTGTTTGATGACTTCTTTGTTTTCCAAGACATCCAAGGTTTGCATGCTTATTTTATGCACTTATGGATCAGTTTATACATGCATAGGTAGGTGTGTATGTAAGTATTGAATCTTTCATTGCTTAGAGCCTCGCTCTAATATCATTGCTTTTTCAAATGTAGGGGCTAGGAGCACTACAGAGCTAAGGAGGACACAAGCAACTTAGGGCAGCAGCAGCAGAGCAGTCAAGCAACCTGTAACCAATCATTCTTAAGCATTGACTGGTTCCATTCTTATATGCACATTGTTTGTTTACTTTACTTATTCATGTATGAATTGCTTCATATTTTCTTTGAATAAGAGAGTTAGTCCCTTGGCTTGTGAAGGACATGTACACTTTAGGATTATCAATAAAAGATTGCATTTGTATATCTATGATTCTCTTTCTCATTTGTTGTAATTGCAACATTGAAATGACAAAATGTAATCTATTCTTTTGACAATCACTCTTTCATGCATATTGAAACTAGCAGTTTTATGGTTTATCTTTTAAATGTTGAAACAACATGAAAAGAAAAAACACTAAGTTACCTGATTTCAGCTGAAAGCTAAAAATCAGGTAACAGGAATGAACTCATGCTAGAACTTAAGAGGAAGGAGCCCCATTCCATTTATAATTATAGGGAAATGATTGACATGTTGCACAAATGCATTTCAATTGCCTTCAATAATGGAATTCCTGGGTTCCCTCTTACCTTTCATCCTCTTCTCCTCCTATTCCCATACCACATTTGACAAGGAGGACGCGAGAGGAAGATGTAGCAACAGAAAAATAGAAGAATGGGAAAGATTACAAATCAACAAGGTTTTTATTCGAAGTAGGATAAAGGAGTAACCTATGTGGTGGATTTTAGAGAAATGGACTTGTAGTACAACATTCAACCTTAAAGTTGCTTGAGGATAAGAAATAGCTTTTGTTGGGGGAATGATGGGCTCAATCATTTGCTAGTTTTTCTTTTAATGTTTTATAATTTTATCATTTTTTTTTACTATGTTTCAATACATTACCAAGACTTTATATACCTTTTATATACTTTTAAGTAGTTTTAAGCATGTAGAAATTGGAATATGTTATGTTGATATATGTATGCATGAATTCATGAATGTCTATAAAATTTAGTATGATTTTTATGTTTAATTTATGATTGTTGAATAATGTGGATGTCTTCTAGGAATAAGACAAACACTTGCATCGAGAAGGAATATCAACCTACAACAATTGGTTTCTCAACCCATAGAATAAGGATTATTGATTGTTGTAAAAAAAATAAAAGTCAAACAACTAAGGTGCAACACTTTCATAAGGAAATGGAGTTGATTATTTATTGATCATTTGTGATTCATTGCATACCACTCTTAATCACCAAATAAGACAGTCAGGAGAAGGAGTCTACTTGCAATAGGACTGATTTATGGCAGGACTTCTCTACGAACCATTTTTTGTTATGAGTAGTTAAATTATTGGGCATAAAATAAAATTTTGGTTTCTTTACTCTTGCTTTATATAGTTATTGTTTTTTGTTTCAAACTGATTCTTCATATCTTTCAAAGAGAGTTGAAATTTATTTCATCAATTTTTTTCAATATGTGAATAATGAAACTCCTCACATACCCTATATAGTAGGATCTTTTGGTGAGGAGGGGATCTAGTTAGCTAGTTAGATTATTTATTTACCATTATCTCAATAGTTGAAGCAATAGAATGTGTGTTACATTACAAATATCTTTAACAAATTCTTGTTAGATTTCATGTAAGAGTTCAGTGTTAGAATGCAATAAATAAAATTGTTTTGACGTCATGATTAAGTGAGTGTTTGATAAATCTTGTGGAAACAACTCAAGCAAGGGCCACTTGAGGTACTATTGAACCAATTTAGTTTATGTTGTTTGATTAATTAATTCATTATTAAATTCAATTGGTAGTTTCTGAGTGATATGTTTAAGAATGCATGTGTTGTAATTTATGAATTGAATTGTGTAGTTTAATATTTGGTTTCATACTCTAGATGAATTAGCTAGGTTAGGACACTACAATTTTAATAGTTAACAATTATAGTCTTAAGCATTAGGTAGCCGCAACAAAAGATAGTTGCTTACATTCATTTCCCTTATTTTGTGAATTAGCAATTTGTTATAATTTCTAGCTTTTACTGTATTTGTACATTTGTATTTGCCTATACTCTATTGATATAGGATGTGTATAGAATTTGTGAATGCATATATTTTTCCATCACTATCTAAAGTTTTATGGCTCCTTGGTTGATAATTTAATGCATCCCTCTTGTGAAAGATGAATTGTTCAGTTAAGGATTCTCAGGTCCCCTAAGCTGTGTGTATACCCAGTATCACCAAGTAAATTAGACATTAGAGTGACTCCACACTAGTGTGCATAGCTTCAAGATACACATTGTGCACGTCATTGCCAACCATATCCCAAAAGGATTTATAAAGCTCGCAAGGGAAGCCATCAAGGCCAAGTGCTTTGTCATTGGCCATGGAGAAGACCATTTTCTCAAGATCCCTTGGAGTGAGAATTTGATCACAGGTAATGCATTGGGAATTTAAGAGCCAACAAGTAACAAATGCAATGTATTATTGAAGGGAAAATTGTCGAGGAGTATAATCTTAGGTTGTAAAGGGATTTTCATAGATATAGATGAAAGCCTAAAGAATATCAAGAAGTTTTTTGGGGAAAATATTGTCCTTCATGAATTTATTTAATGCTATGAGAACTTTGATGAGCTTGAAGATCTTGGAAGAACTCTTTGGATAATTTGTCTCTAACCTTGAGCTAGTGTAGTCACACTTTGATTTGAGTGTCATGGGTTGTGTGAGGCGCATCCATAATTCACTTCTTCTACCATAGTTGAGCTAGTTGAAGTTGGGTGGAAGGATCAAATGGTTGATCATGATTTGTGGTGGCAAGATGGAGCTCATGGATGGTGGCTTCATGAAAGCATGAGAAAAAGTGAGTCAATTAATGCTTGTAAATGGGAAGAAATATTGAAGTGTGGGTTATGCTCCGTCATTCCACTAGGTAATCTACACACTGTCATGTGAAGGATGTGGATCTAGGATCCAAATGTTTCAGATATACATTGTTGTGGCTTTGTGATTTTAAAGAAATATGTTAAGGAAGAACTAACTCTTCATAACCCTAGGGGTTGAAGTTTTCCACTTGATATGAAACTGTAAGGAAAGCACAATGCGAAAATGCCTTCCAAATGAAAAATTCTCAGGAAAGAAGTGCAGAAAATTTTATTTAATTTGAATTACAATCATTAAGATGCACAACAACAAATCAGATAATTTAACACACACATAATTGAACACCTGATTTATGTGGGAAAACCCTTACAAGAGAAAAACCCACACAGCAAGTAAAGTCACTTTGTATTACAATAAATAATGTTTACATACAGAGTTATAGACTCCACTCTCAAGTGTTAACTCGCAGCAACAAACAATTCCCTCTGATCAATCTCATATACAGATTTCAAAAATAGTTTTGTTCTCTCATGTTGTTACAATGCTCGTAAGCATACAATGTAGAACATCAATCAATCGAACCTCAATAAATCAACACCCAACTCATTGCAGAGTGTTACAATATAAATTCGACATCGAACCATTGTCAATTCAGTTCCAAGAAATCAACTGTTTAGTTCCCAACTATCATTAACCACATCGGGCCATTGAAGAGACTCTTTTAATTTCTCTATGAAATCAGCAAGCCTCTCTAATGTCCTAATCATCCTACCAATCCAATCCACCAAATAACCTTCAATGGTCAATAGTCAACCATCACTTTCCACCTCAACATCAATTGGGTCCCACCAATATGATCTTCACAACTTACTGAGTCAACCATTGCCATATCAGGGGGACACCAATTCATCTCCCACTAATATAAGGAAGTCACATCAATGAATCTTATCAGCTTTTCATATGTGGTCGCTAAGTAGGAGGTTTCCAAAACCTCACAACCCATGACATGAGGTTCAAAAGTTCTAGATTTTTGCAATCTTGTAATCTCACAATAGCTATCAGGTCATCGGAGAGACTCGAGATAGAGTCCCACTGACGAGAGTCACCAACATGCTCACCACAACCCATTGGTCTATCGGGGAGACTCAAGGTAGAGTCCCATCGATAAATTTACATCCCAATGACAAGCTTCTTTCACGTTCCATTGATCTAAAAAAATATAATTTGATCTAACTTACAATTCTTTATTTTACTGTATGTCTATCTTTTACGTTATTTTAATACATCATTGCTAATATTTTAGCATCTACTAATAAGAAAATATTTTCTTTTATACCTTTCCTTATGTACTGTATAAATAAAATAATTAGTCTTTCATTTGATCCATTACTATTACTATATCACAGTTATGAACTTTTCTCTAATTTTAACATGAAAATCAAAGAATTGTCAGTTACATCAAATTATATTTTTTTACACGAGTGACATATAAATGATTGTACCTAAAACAAAAGATAGACATACAGTAAAATGACCATTTACACGAGTCTTTGAAAGGATGATTATAAAACCCTTTTCAATTGCTTTAAATGTTCCAATATATATATATAAAAACCTCCTACATTGAGAATACCATTGATTTCATTTTCCTTGCAAAAGTTTATAATGACTTTGAGAATTGTTGAGTGATGCTGTCTTAACCATTCAAAATATATTTCCAATTTTAATAGTATTACTTTATAATGGTATAAGGCAAATTCACTGTCAACAATTCACCGTCGCAAAATTCACCGCCAGCAATTCAATGTCATTGAAAATTAATACGATGAATTTTCCGCAGTGAATTGCTGGTGAAGAATTTTCCCGCGGTGAATTTTCTGTCGATAAATTACTGGCTGCAAATTTTCCTAGAACCCTTTATAATACATTTGATTTCAAGTTGAACAGTATTTCTATCCTCATCTTCTCCGGCTCTTGCTCTTGGGGGGTCAATCTACTCTATACACGCCTCCGATATGCTCCATTGTGTTCGATTTGTACCATTCAAGATTCCTAACGGTAAACTCTTCCAAGCCTGCTATGTTGAATATGAGCTCAGTTTGCCACACAGAACACATGGTAGTACTTCTATAAAAAATTTCTTCAACCATGTATTTACCAGCCTGTGACAGTACAACCTGTCTCTAGCGCTTACATGTTTTAAGCGCTGCTTTCTACCATAGCTGCAACACGATTTACATTGGCCTCTTCTGTCTTCTTCAGATTAATCTTTAATAGTTATTTAAGTCAACCATGCCACGGGAATCATAATGATACTTATGCTATAAAATGCCGCTGGTCAGAAGACGTGTTAGTGGCACTGGTGCATATCGGTCAGATGCGATTACTCAGCCTTCATCAAAATGGATTTACAATGAAATACAACTCTATCAATGAGTTTATTGTACTTTGAGTGTATTCTGATAGTTGTAATAGAGTTTGTAGGTTTGAAGTTTAATTATGAAATCATTATAATCTTGAAGATTTCAAGAATTTTCACATTAGACAGCAATGTTAAGTGAATAATTTCTTAAGGCACACCTCATAATTAGAACCAACTGTTCATTATTATTTCTTCATAATTGAAATAAGGTCGCTAGAAAGGGAACACAGATATAATATATTACGGTCTAAGAGAGGACAGATAAAACTAACCCAAAACAGTACAATCAATAGACTGAAACAGATTTGAAATTGTAACACCATCAATCACGGGAAAGCTGGATGACACTCACAATCAATGCTACTCCCCTATTTTTCAGAGTGGGGGAGAGTTTGATTCAAGGCCTGGTGCTGTTAGCAATGATGATTGTCTTTACTATGATGCCGCTGGTGTTATCATTTGTGCAATTGGATCCAGATATATCATTTATTGCTCAAATGTGGCAAGGACTTATTTGATAGATGCCAAAGATGTTCAGGGTAAGGCCTACAAGGTTTTGTTGAAGGCACAGGAAGCAGAAATAAGGGAACTCAAGCAGGGAAACCCTCTTAGTGCAGATACTAAGGATGTAATCATTTTGATTTTGGTAAACTATATGTAATACAAAAATATAATTAATCAAGACTTAAGATTGCAAGATGAATGACACCCCTTACCCTACTAACAATGATCTAAGTGTAGTTGATTTCTAAGACTACACACATTTGTTCTTTAGCACATACAATTAGTTTCTATGTTCACACACTTATTGAGGGTGCAATATCTCCTTAACTATGTGTTATTATTAAGTTGATCCATTCTTATTTTAATACATCATTGCTAATATTTTAGCATCTACTAATAAGAAAATATTTTATTTTATACCTTTCCTTATGTACTGTATGAATAAAATAATTAGTCTTTCATTTGATCCATTACTATTACTATATCATAGTTATGAACTTTTCTCTAATTGTAACATGAAAATCAAAGAATTGTAAGTTAGATCAAATTATATTTTTTTAAACGAGTGACATATAAATGATTGTACCTAAAATAAAAGATAGACATACAGTAAAATGACCATTTACACGAGTCTTTCAAAGGATGATTATAAAACCCTTTTCAATTGCTTTAATTGTTCCAATATATATATATATATATATATATATATATATATATATACCTCCTACATTGAGTATACCATTGATTTCATTTTCCTTGCAAAAGTTTATAATGACTTTGAGAATTGTTGAGTGATGCTCTCTTAACCATTCAAAATATATTTCCAATTTTAATAGTATTACTTTATAATGGTATAAGGCAAATTCACTGTCAACAATTCACCGTCGCAAAATTCACCGTCAACAATGACAAATTCATCTCAAGAAAAATTCACCGCCAGCAATTCAATGTCACGGAAAATTAATACGATGAATTTTCCACAGTGAATTGCTGGTGAAGAATTTTCCCGCGGTGAATTTTCTGTCGATAAATTACTGGCTGCAAATTTTCCTAGAACCCTTTATAATACATTTGATTTCAAGTTGAACAGTATTTCTATCCTCATCTTCTTCGGCTCTTGCTCTTGGGGGGTCAATCTACTCTATACATGCCTCCGATATGCTCCATTGTGTTCGATTTGTACCATTCAAGATTCCTAACGGTAAACTCTGCCAAGCCTACTATGTTGAATATGAGCTCAGTTTGCCACACAGAACACATGGTAGTACTTCTATAAAAAATTTCTTCAACCATGTATTTACCAGCCTGTGACAGTACAACCTGTCTCTAGCGCTTACATGTTTTAAGTGCTGCTTTCTACCATAGCTGCAACATGATTTACATTGGCCTCTTTTGTCTTCTTCAGATTAATCTTTAATAGTTATTTAAGTCAACCGTGCCACGGGAATCATAATGATACTGATGCTATAAAATGCCGCTGGTCAGAAGACGTGTTAGTGGCACTGGTGCTTATCGGTCATATGCGATTACTCAGCCTTCATCACAATGGATTTACAATGAAATACAACTCTGTCAATGAGTTTATTGTACTTTGAGTGTATTCTGATAGTTGTAATAGAGTTTGTAGGTTTGAAGATTAATTATGAAATCATTATAATCTTGAAGATTTCATGAATTTTCACATTAGACAGCAATGTTAAGTGAATAATTTCTTAAGGCACACCTCATAATTAGAACCAACTGTTCATTATTATTTCTTCATAATTGAAATAAGGTCGCTAGAAAGGGAACACAGATATAATATATTACAGTCTAAGAGAGGACAGATAAAACTAATCCAAAACAGTACAATCAATAGACTGAAATAGATTTGAAATTGTAACACCATCAATCACGGGAAAGCTGGATGCCACTCACAATCAATGCTACTCCCCTATTTTTCAGAGTGGGGGAGAGTTTGATTTAAGGCCTGGTCCTGTTAGCAATGATGATTATCTTTACTATGATGCCACTGGTGTTATCATTTGTGCAATTGGATCCAGATATAACAGTTATTGCTCAAATGTGGCAAGGACTTATTTGATAGATGTCAAAGATGTTCAGGGTAAGGCCTACAAGGTTTTGTTGAAGACACAGGAAGCAGCAATAAGGGCACTCAAGCAGGGAAACCCTCCTAGTGCAGATACTAAGGATGTAATCATTTTGATTTTGGTAAACTATATGTAATACAAAAATATAATTAATCAAGACTTAAGATTGCAAGATGAATGACACCCCTTACCCTACTAACAATGATCTAAGTGTAGTTGATTTCTAAGACTACACACATTTGTTCTTTAGCACATACAATTAGTTTCTATGTTCACACACTTCTTGAGGGGGCAATCTCTCCTTAACTATGTGTTATTATTAAGTTGATCCATTCTTATTTTAATACATCATTGCTAATATTTTAGCATCTACTAATAAGAAAATATTTTCTTTTATACCTTTCCTTATGTACTGTATGAATAAAATAATCAGTTTTTCATTTGATCCATTACTATTACTATATCACAGTTATGAACTTTTCTCTTATTGTAACATGAAAATCAAAGAATTGTAAGTTAGATCAAATTATATTTTTTTAAACGAGTGACATATAAATGATTGTACCTAAAACAAAAGATAGACATACAGTAAAATGACCATTTACACGAGTCTTTCAAAGGATGATTATAAAACCCTTTTCAATTGCTTTAAATGTTCCAATATATATATATAAAAACCTCCTACATTGAGTATACCATTGATTTCATTTTCCTTGCAAAAGTTTATAATGACTTTGAGAATTGTTGAGTGATGCTCTCTTAACCATTCAAAATATATTTCCAATTTTAATAGTATTAATTTATAATGGTATAAGGCAAATTCACTGTCAACAATTCACCGTCAACAATGACAAATTCATCTCAAGAAAAATTCACCGCCAATAATTCAATGTCACGGAAAATTAAAACGATGAATTTTCCGCAGTGAATTGCTGGTGAAGAATTTTCCCGTGGTGAATTTTCTGTCTATAAATTACTGGCTGCAAATTTTCCTAGAACCCTTTATAATACATTTGATTTCAAGTTGAACAGTATTTCTATCCTCATCTTCTCCGGCTCTTGCTCTTGGGGGGTCAATCTACTCTATACACACCTCTGATATGCTCCATTGTGTTCGATTTGTACCATTCAAGATTCCTAACGGTAAACTCTGCTAAGCCCGCTGTGTTGAATATGAGCTCAGTTTGCCACACAGAACACATGGTAGTACTTCTATAAAAAATTTCTTCAACCATGTATTTACCAGCCTGTGACAGTACAACCTGTCTCTAGCGCTTACATGTTTTAAGCGTTGCTTTCTACCATAGCTGCAACACGATTTACATTGGCCTCTTCTGTCTTCTTCAGATTAATCTTTAATAGTTATTTAAGTCAACCATGCCATGGGAATCATAATGATACTCATGCTATAAAATGTCGCCGGTCAGAAGACGTGTTAGTGGCACTGGTGCTTATCGGTCATATGCGATTACTCAACCTTCATCACAATGGATTTACAATGAAATACAACCTTGTCAATGAGTTTATTGTACTTTGAGTGTATTCTGATAGTTGTAGTAGAGTTTGTAGGTTTGAAGTTTAATTATGAAATCATTATAATCTTGAAGATTTCAAGAATTTTCACATTAGACAGCAATGTTAAGTGAATAATTTCTTAAGGCACACCTCATAATTAGAACCAACTGTTCATTATTATTTCTTCATAATTGAAATAAGGTCGCTAGAAAGGGAACACAGATATAATATATTACAGTATAAGAGAGGACAGATAAAACTAACCGAAAACAGTAAAATCAATAGACAGAAATAGATTTGAAATTGTAACACCATCAATCACGGGAAAGCTAGATGCCACTCACAATCAATGCTACTCCCCTATTTTTCAGAGTGGGGGAGAGTTTGATTTAAGGCCTGGTGCTGTTAGCAATGATGATTGTCTTTACTATGATGCCACTGGTGTTATCACTTGTGCAATTGGATCCAGATATAAGAGTTATTGCTCAAATGTGGCAAGGACTTATTTGATAGATGCCAAAGATGTTCAGGGTAACGCCTACAAGGTTTTGTTGAAGGCACAGGAAGCAGCAATAAGGGCACTAAAGCAAGGAAACCCTCTTAGTGCAGATACTAAGGATGTAATCATTTTGATTTTGGTAAACTATATGTAATACAAAAATATAATTAATCAAGACTTAAGATTGCAAGATGAATGACACCCCTTACCCTACTAACAATGATCTAAGTGTAGTTGATTTCTAAGACTACACACATTTGTTCTTTAGCACATACAATTAGTTTCTATGTGGACACACTTATTGAGCAGGCAATCTCTCCTTAACTATGTGTTATTATTAAGTTGATCCATTCTTATTTTAATACATCATTGCTAATATTTTAGCATCTACTAATAAGAAAATATTTTCTTTTATACCTTTCCTTATGTACTGTATGAATAAAATAATTAGTCTTTCATTTGATCCATTACTATTACTATATCACAGTTATGAACTTTTCTCTAATTGTAACATGAAAATCAAAGAATTGTAAGTTAGATCAAATTATATTTTTTTAAACGAGTGACATATAAATGATTGTACCTAAAACAAAAGATAGACATACAGTAAAATGACCATTTACACGAGTCTTTCAAAGGATGATTATAAAACCCTTTTCAATTGCTTTAAATGTTCCAATATATATATATATAAACCTCCTACATTGAGTATACCATTGATTTCATTTTCCTTGCAAAAGTTTATAATGACTTTGAGAATTGTTGAGTGATGCTCTCTTAACCATTCAAAATATATTTCCAATTTTAATAGTATTACTTTATAATGGTATAAGGCAAATTCACTGTCAACAATTCACCGTCGCAAAATTCACCGTCAACAATGACAAATTCATCTCAAGAAAAATTCACCGCCAGCAATTCAATATCACGGAAAATTAATACGATGAATTTTCTGCAGTGAATTGCTGGTGAAGAATTTTCCCGCGGTGAATTTTCTCTCGATAAATTACTGGCTGCAAATTTTCCTAGAACCCTTTATAATACATTTGATTTCAAGTTGAACAGTATTTCTATCCTGATCTTCTCTGGCTCTTGCTCTTGGGGGGTCAATCTACTCTATACACGCCTCCGATATGCTCCATTGTGTTCGATTTGTACCATTCAAGATTCCTAACGGTCAACTCTGCCAAGCCTGCTATGTTGAATAAGAGCTCAGTTTGCCACACAGAACACATGGTACAACTTCTATAAAAAATTTCTTCAACCATGTATTTACCAACCTGTGACAGTACAACTTGTCTCTAGCGCTTACATGTTTTAAGCGCTGCTTTCTACCATAGCTGCAACACGATTTACATTGGCCTCTTCTGTCTTCTTTAGATTAATGTTTAATAGTTATTTAAGTAAACCATGCGACGGGAATCATAATGATACTCATGCTATAAAATGCCGCTGGTCAGAAGACGTGTTAGTGGCACTGGTGCTTATCAGTCATATCCTATTACTCAGCCATCATCACAATGGATTTACAATGAAATACAACTCTCTCAATGAGTTTATTGTACTTTGAGTGTATTATGATAGTTGTAATAGAGTTTGTAGGTTTGAAGTTTAATTATGAAATCATTATAATCTTGAAGATTTCAAGAATTTTCACATTAGACAGCAATGTTAAGTGAATAATTTCTTAAGGCACACCTCATAATTAGAACCAACTGTTCATTATTATTTCTTCATAATTGAAATAAGGTCACTAGAAAGGGAACACAGATATAATATATTACAGTCTAAGAGAGGACAGATAAAACTAATCGAAAACAGTACAATCAATAGACTGAAATAGATTTGAAATTGTAACACCATCAATCACGGGAAAGCTGGATGCCACTCACAATCAATGCTACTCCCCTGTTTTTCAGAGTGGGGGAGAGTTTGATTTAAGGCCTGGTGCTGTTAGCAATGATGATTGTCTTTACTATGATGCCACTGGTGTTATCATTTGTGCAATTGGATCCAGATATAACAGTTATTGCTCAAATGTGGCAAGGACTTATTTGATAGATGCCAAAGATGTTCAGGGTAAGGCCTACAAGGTTTTGTTGAAGGCACAGGAAGCAGCAATAAGGGCACTCAAGCAGGGAAACCCTCTTAGTGCAGATACTAAGGATGTAATCATTTTGATTTTGGTAAACTATATGTAATACAAAAATATAATTAATCAAGACATAAGATTGCAAGATGAATGACACCCCTTACCCTACTAACAATGATCTAAGTATAGTTGATTTCTAGGACTACACACATTTGTTCTTTAGCACATACAATTAGTTTCTATGTTCACACACTTATTGAGTGGGCAATCTCTCCTTAACTATGTGTTATTATTAAGTTGATCCATTCTTATTTTAATACATCATTGCTAATATTTTAGCATCTACTAATAAGAAAATATTTTCTTTTATACCTTTCCTTATGTACTGTATGAATAAAATAATTAGTCTTTCATTTGATCCATTACTATTACTATATCACAGTTATGAACTTTTCTCTAATTGTAACATGAAAATCAAAGAATTGTAAGTTAGATCAAATTATATTTTTTTAAACGAGTGACATATAAATGATTGTACCTAAAACAAAAGATAGACATACAGTAAAATGACCATTTACACGAGTCTTTCAAAGGATGATTATAAAACCCTTTTCAATTGCTTTAAATGTTCCAATATATATATATATATAACCTCCTACATTGAGTATACCATTGATTTCATTTTCCTTGCAAAAGTTTATAATGACTTTGAGAATTGTTGAGTGATGCTCTCTTAACCATTCAAAATATATTTCCAATTTTAATAGTATTACTTTATAATGGTATAAGGCAAATTCACTGTCAACAATTCACCGTCGCAAAATTCACCGTCAACAATGACAAATTCATCTCAAGAAAAATTCACCGCCAGCAATTCAATATCACGGAAAATTAATACGATGAATTTTCTGCAGTGAATTGCTGGTGAAGAATTTTCCCGCGGTGAATTTTCTCTCGATAAATTACTGGCTGCAAATTTTCCTAGAACCCTTTATAATACATTTGATTTCAAGTTGAACAGTATTTCTATCCTGATCTTCTCTGGCTCTTGCTCTTGGGGGGTCAATCTACTCTATACACGCCTCCGATATGCT